>CAKAOH010033223.1:0-88246 GCA_916701665.1 Sebastiscus tertius
TATATATATATATATATATATATATATATATATATATATATATTCTTAACCCATGAGTGAACCCGACCTTTAGTTTTATCCCAGTTGAGATACGAGCGACCGTGATGAAGCACAAGTGGGTGAGAGCGTTATAACCGAGAGTCTCGGCAGGCCGTCCTAGCTTGCGAATGTCTGTCAAAATGCACATTTCAAAAAGAGTTAAAACGGGAAAGTAGTGCCTCTGGGCGTAGGATGCTCTCTCACTGAGGGACAAGATGTGACTTGCCTGCTATTAATAGCACTTTGGGAGATAATTCCTGCCTTGTTATCTTAGCAGCCGTACTCAAGAAGCCTCGCCAAAGGCACACTCTTCTGAGGCTGCCAGTTGTATAACCATGCTTTCTTTTATTATCTCCCTCTTGTCTCTCTCCCATTCCTAATTCAATGCCTCTCTCCTCTTTGACATTTTCTCTTTTCTTCCTGATTCTCCGTCTTTCTCTGGCTCTATATGCTTTTACCGGCTCTGAGAGAAGCTCGGGGGGCCAAAAAGGGCAAAAAGAACATTTAAAACACTCTGCAGGAAATAACGAGGAGCCACAAAACCACTTCCCTTTTGTTCTATTTGAATTAGCTTATCAAGTGTTTTCAGTGATTGTTCTCTTCCAGGTTTCAGATTTTACCTCAATGAGATAAAACACACCTGAAACCAAACTTTTAAACAGCCGTGCTAGCAGCTCTGTGAGACTGTAAACTAGCACAGCAGGGCTTTGAGATAAATACTAATGTCAGCATGCTAAAATACCAACAATGACCCAATGCTCGCTCATGTTGTTTAACTGTATTGTATATGCTTTTTACCAGTGTAGTAAATATTATATATGTTATAGTATAGCCTATATATGCAGTATAGTATGTGTTAACTATTGTACATATTGTATTATTTGTATTATTCTAGGATGCCGATGAAACCAAAACTCTTGGCTAATTTGTTTGAATGTTGATTAATATACATTTTCAATTAAAACAAATTAAAAATTGAAATGAGACAAAACACACCTGAAACCAAATTGCAAGTGTAACTTTTAAGCAGCCGTGCTAACAGCAGTGTAGTATGTTCTTAACTATTGTACATATTGCATTATTTTTTATTATTCTAGGATTCCTAGATTATACATAAATTATATATACTGTATATATACACCTATTTTTTCACTACTTGTGTACATAACAATATTCCTTACCTTTATTTGTCCAGCTTTGTTTGTCCTTGTATTTCTGTGTAATTAAGCATAAAATCAGAGTCAAATTCCTTGTATGTATACTTTGTAAATAAATCTGATTCTGATATTAATCCAGTAATATAATATATAATAGTAAAACACTGATAGGGCGCCATTTTTTCTGCATTACAAGTATTTTTATTTTGATATTTTAAGTACAGTTTGTTGATAATACTTTGCATTTTCAAAGGAGCACTTGTATACTGTGCAGTGTTACTGAAGGGACTGAATGCTTCCTCCACTGACCTTTGTAAAGTTTAAAATGTTATGTTTTCTTTAACACTGCATCAGAAAAAGGAGTTGGTTCAGCTTTTGTTTTGTATGATTGCATTATCTAATATTGTTAGATGTGATTTTTTTTGGCCATCCTCTGAACTCTGGAGTCGTCCTCAAACCATTATCTCATCGTTTGTTCACTCCGTCTGAATCTGTTTAATGTCATCAGTGACTCACAGTTGTTGTTGTTGTTGGATGCATTTGTCTTCAAATGAGCCACGAAGATAAAAAGAACAAATCAGGTTTGTGTCTTTATCAGGCACCATGAAACACACTGGTCATATCACAAGTGAGTATGTGTTTTTTAATTAACAAAGGTACTGTATGGAGGTCAAAGGTCACGAAAAAAGGAGAAAATACACATTCAACCTCTTCTGTTTATTTGGTCAAATGTTTTGTCCATGAAAATGCCAACAAACAGTGAGGGTGACGTACTGTAGAGACAGACACAGACTGCAGAGGCTGGACTTATTGATTCATCAACCTCTTTCATCCAATCAGGTCCTGGACAACATGGGGGACGGTCTGCCCTTGACCCTCCGTGGGCTGAGAGTCCCCCGCCACCATGCCCCCAAGGGGGTAACAGCATATCACAGACTTTATCAATCAGATAACTTGATTAACTGTCATCTTGGTTACATACAGTAGATGTTTAATAATCCCCTGAAGCTGTGCGATGATGACGTCGCTGTCGTGATATGTCGTATCTGATCTGTGATCTGCTCTGTAAACTCTATTTCTATGATTCGATGATTTAATGTACATGTAGAGCAGCAACACGCTGCAGGGGTTCTGCCGGGTCTGTGCTTCTGATGTCACTCAATAATATACCGCTAATCTGTCCCGGGACGAGATCTGGATCACTCTGGTCTGCAGGGCCTCAGATGGAAACACATGATTCTGTTGATTAATGAAAGTGCTGCTTATTAAGAACACAGAGTTGTGTGGTGGTGAAGTGATAATCACCCCAGATATTAAATATCTCACAGTAACATGTCACACTTAAAGGACGAGTTCAACATGTTGGGAAATACGTTTTTTTTTTGCAGAGAATTATGCTGCATACATATCATATGTGCTGGATGGTAAAGATAGGAGAGAATCCCATGTTTACGACTTGCAAGCGTTCATGTCATTGGACCACTCATGATTTTTGTATGACGTGACATGTTGACCTTTGTTACAAAGAATTTCTTCCCGCCTGAAACACACGAACACGCCTCTCAGCCACAGAAAAATTAAATTATCTATAAACCATTCATTTAAGGGAAAAAAACACCAGAAATAAATATATTAAATCTGGTTGATGTGTTGCAGTTCTTGTTATTTTTTCTTGTTTGGAGGTGTATTATGTTTTGTTTTGTTGTATTATGTTTTAATGAATAATACGACTGATAGATTTCCAGTGTGACTACAACATGTGTCATTTGACAAAGAGAGAAAAACATCACTGTGAGGCAGGTTTAGTCCAAGGACGTCTCTCCTGACTCATCAATTTGCACTTTAACAATCACTCAAGGCGAAATCAAAGAGGCAGAGATACCAACTTGTCCACCAGCAGTAGTTTGAGTCGACGAGAGAGCCTCGTGTTTTGAATAAGGTTTGTTTTTCTCTAACTGGAAACCTGTCTGGTAAGTAGACGTATAGCCTGTGGCTGAATGTGACAAGCTCGTTGTCTCTTCACAGAGAGTTGTCAAACATCATTGTCACAACACAAACAATAGCTCTCAAACTGAAGAAGAAGTAAAGCAGCTTGATATATTTGAGTGTCCAGACGTGGATTTTTCTTTAAATTCTACTGAACCTGGTGAACAACACGCCACGGGCCAAATCAAATATCTAACAAATAGCAAAATAGACCCGAAAATCCATTTTTTATTGTGAGCAAATCCCATGAAAAGACCAAAACCAACAATGAATCTACATTACTACAAGTACAACCTTTTACAGCCGACGTCATGATTACGTCACATTGTTAGCTGGAGGCAAAACAAAGGAAAGACTGGAGGCAAACACTGGTAGTGGGCTAAAGTTACACATCTAAAATGTCATCTTGCTGTGATGTTGGGTGACAGAATCCAGATATCGCATACATTTGAAATGACAAACTGTGATTCAAGGCTCTAGCGAGCTACAATAACGGCGAAGCGTTTCAGAGATGGAGCGAACAGGTTGCTAATAGTTTAGCCTTCTGCTAACTGCAAAGGATCACGGCTGCAGTAAGCAGAAGGCTAAACTATTAGCAACCTGTTCGCTCCATCTCTGAAACGCTTCGCCGATATTGTACAACTCTCTTTTGGACTGAATTTAGTGAAGGATAGTTAACTAATAGTCCTCCGAAGATTTATACACCCTCAATTTATCTTTACAGCACTGCCGCTGGCCACAAGCCTGCTAGCTTATTTTACTTAGATAGCATGTAAATTCCACCATGCTTTCATGCAACACTGGTTACAGAAAACGAGCCCAGGTCCCTCTGCCTCACTCCTCGCCACTGGGAGACTACTCCGCCGGGAGGAGAGCAGGTGTTAGTTAGCTCGCTTGTCAGTTTACAGACAAGCGAGCTAGTTTTAAGTTCAAGTAGCCTGCCAGCGGCGTAGGGGTTGGCTAATCTGGTCTCGTTGGTTAATGTTAACTTTCTCAACTAACACTCGCGGTCCAGGAGAGTCAGTGAAATCATTCTGCCTCCATTTAACGCTCCGCCCACAAAATACGTCATCATGTTTACTAACAGAAAAGGGCTCTATACGGATTCATTCGTAATACTTTTTGTCCAACAATGATTAAAACACATCAGTGAGCCGCATCGTTGGACTGGGTGATGTGTTCCTCCATTTCCATGAACATGGGCACTGTAGTTTTTGAGTCAATCTCACATACATCTTTCTGCAGCTGGATTTACTCAACAGAGCACCAAACGTGTATCAATCCGCTGCTGAAAATAGTCCCCAACAAAATGTACCATCTACTCCTGTTTAAGTAATGTGTGCTAAAAACTACAGTGCCCACCTGATTTAGGAAATTACAGAGCCTTTTAATAAATGAAATATGACTGTTTTTAAAGATGTAAGTATTCAGAACAAACCTGGTTGTGAGTGCCACAGACAGAGTAGCAGCCACAGTCGAAAACGTATTGAGAGAAGGAGAGTAACACATTGATGGTTTTGGTCTTTTATCACGGGATCTTTAAAGACAATTTGCTTCAGGAAACTCAAACTGCAGATAAAGATGGACACAGATATCACCTTCCTGTTTGCTAATAAAGGTCGGTAAATTACTTCAGTCCATTACCGTGATGGTAACCAACCTCTGCTGCTATCTGAAGGTTAAGGCGACGCAGAAACGACTACGCTGTGTTGCCAAATATCGACAGAATTGTCTGCATTTTGTTTGTCTAAATGCTGCGAGTCAGCTGTTGTCAGATCCTTTTATGGTAATTCTTAAGGGCAATATGTTGCCTCAAATAATCCTCCTTTCTATGTGATTTATACTTTTCTCTGCGAGCTCAGAGCTGGCCCATTTCTTTGTTAAGGCAATTGATTACTTCAAACACGAATAGGCATGAGTTGTATTGGAAATCCACTCACTCAGACTGTGTGTGGGCGTTCATGTCGCTGCCCTTTGATTCCACATTAAATCACAAATGGATGTTATAACGGTAGAAACTTCATCTGGGAATACTTTCTTTTCTTTTTTAATGTAGCTTCTTCTCCTGCCTTTTTCTTGCACATGATTATAAACATGCTGCAAAAAAAAATAAGAAAAACAAAAATAAAAGCACAACAAATAAATATATCAGATGAGTTTTTAAGCAAAGAAATAAGTTTGAATAGTCTGATCCACACTCTCCTTTTTTGTTCACTCTCCTTTTGTTTCAGCAGGCATGCGGTGATGAAAGTTAACTTCAGATAAAATATTATAAACAAATATATACACTTGGTAATATAGCTGTCTAAAACAAGTCTCTCAATAAATGTAAAGTTACTGTAAACATGCACTCTTTTCCCACTGAGGTCTCTCGGCACCCAGGCTCCATCGGTTCAAACTATAAATTAAGGAGACAAATATGATGATGTGTTGTATTTCTTACAGTGTTTTTGTAGTTATGGCTTTCGGTTTATTTTTATTATATTTAAACATAAACCATTGAGATGGATGACAGCGACTCGTGACTAACCTGAACTCCATCCCAGTTTATGTTGATGCTGTCTGGAGGGTGAATATCTCCGGTGTATGAGGATACTCTGGACATCCTGTCTGTTTTCATGGGGCCTGGGTGCATAGAGTACTGACTCAGCGTATTTTAAAGGGAAATCGGGTATAAAGGCGTCACAGCCTGACCCTACAGTGGAGCTCAGTTTGTACCATCAGAACGTCTCACCAGTCTCCCTCTGCCCGGCACTGTTAACACTTACACTACAGCAGGGTGCAAGGCAGTTTCCCACCGACGTCTAACTCACATCACATCCTTTGAGTTTTAACATTCACACATTTACATCCTCTTTGAGAATCTGTAATTTTCTTGAGCATGAAAGTTCATTCTTGACCTTATTGAGGGTAAATGTGTGTGACGAAATATCCTCAACTGGAGGTCCATTAATTTACATAAACAAACATTTCTGATGAGGATCCCCTAAGTGTGTTTTTTCCAACCCTGTTTCCAAAAAAACAATGTTCTCATACAACGAAACTGCCTTCTCAATTACGTTTAGAGGGAAACGTATTTTGTTGCAGACTACGTCTTTGACGTATCACAAATACGTTTGTAATGATAATTGATGTTGTACAACAATCGACCCTTAATGAACGTTATTACACAGCTGTGTTGAATACTCGATTCTGATTGGTCAATCACGGTGTTCTACGGTCTGTAATTTCTCTATAACAGACCGTTGCTATGTATAACAGACTGTTGCTATGTATAACAGACCGTTGCTGTGTATAACAGACTGTTGCTATGTATAACAGACCGTTGCTGTGTATAACAGACCGTTGCTATGTATAACAGACCGTTGCTATGTATAACAGACCGTTGCTATGTATAGTAGACCGTTGCTATGTGTAAGAGACCGTTCCTATGTATAACAGACTGTTGCTATGGGTGCAGTTCTGATGTCGGACTCTGGAGGACCGTTTTTGTGTCAAAATATTGATTTCTTAAGTAAGTAGCCGTGTAATAAGCGGGATAATGTACAGCTAGTTGTATGGGAAGGTCATTTTGTACAGTAGGAGACTGGGTTGTATTTTTCTTATAACTATGTATACCCTGTATAAAGCTCTATGTGAACCATGAGATTATCGTGTCACACATTCTGTAATTTTGATGCATTTGTTTGCTCCCGTTTCTTCCACAAGAAGACGATACAACACTAAACTCAAATCTAAAACGACGTGAATAAGACAAAGTGGGAAACTGCCTTTAGAGAGCGACTGTAGCGACTCTGTACGGTGAAGAATACTGATCTGAACTCCTCTAAGCTAAGATTTCCACATTGATAACGATGATATAGTAAAAACACATCTGTGTGTACAGTATATGTGAGCTACTCCTACTTTCCAGAAATATACATATACTCTTTCTGCACACACTGTATAATAATCTGCCATATTGTCGGGACAGTAATATGAATACATTCTTTATAAACACTGAACTAAGCTCTCTGGTCAACAGTCTGTGAATCATATTTCCATCTGACATCATTTTTTCCTCCATCACCATCCCGTCTTTATCAGGTAAACAAATGATGAATGCATTACAGCAGTAGGGGCGGGCGCTGGGATTTGCACTCTGACAGCACACTTGACATTGTGAGTTGATGTTTGACACGGTAATTAGGCGTAGGGTTTCACTGGAAGAGAGATAGAGCCGCCCTGAAATAGAGGGATAAATTTAGTTCCCCTGTCAATGCTCTGGTAAATAAACCCCCCGGGGGTCCTGGTGTTATACCCTTGAGGGGATTTATTTCAATCCTTGACCCACTGGAAGTGTCCTGTGGCACGTGGTGCACAGGAGCTGTTGTTGATACAGTTTGGATGGCAGCATTAGGGCGCTTTCACAAGCCAACTTTTAGACCGTTTTAATCTGGTGCGGTTCGTTTGGGCCAGGGGTCAGCAACCTTTAATATCAAAAGAGCCATTTTAGGCAAAACAAAAATAAATCTATCTGGAGCCGAAAAACATTTGAGCATTGTGATGAAGGTAACAGTTTATAGTCTCAGTATATAGTATATAAGTCTAATGCAGTGAGGGTCAAAGAGCAAATGTACTACAGAGTATTAGGGCCACATTGAGGGAAAAAAAAAATGAGATTTCCGGAATAAAGTCATAACTTTACGAGAAAAAAGAAAATAACATCAAATTACTACTTTATAATATTATGACTTTATTCTCATAATACTACGACTTTTTTTCCCGTAAACTTCTGACTTTATTCTCGAAATCTCAGATTTTTTTTTTTCCTCAATGTGGCCCTAATACTCCGTCGAACCATAGACCTAAAACAATGATAAATAAATATGAAAACGTAAACAAAGAATAGTTAGCCACTGAAGAGGGGCTAAAGAGCTGCATGTGGCTCCAGAGCCGCAGGCTGCAGACCCCTGGTTTGGGCAGTTGTGAACGCGGTAATCGTACTCTGGTGTGGAGCAAAACAACCAGGCTGAGATCGCTTGTGGTCTCGAAACGTTTCCACACAAACTAAAACGCAGGCTGCCTGTTTACTGCGTTCACAACCGCCCAAACAAACCAGCGGACTAAATGTTGGCTTGTGAAAGCGTCCTGAGAAAGCCAAGATTGAACTACAACATCTCCGATCTCTACTGCACAACGGGACAGGAAGTTCCTCTGCCTGAAGTCTACCACCACATCGTCCACACAGTCTGTAAATAAGGTTTAAAGGATCTGCTTTTGTAGGTCAGTGATGCTAAAGGGGCCAAAATCCCTGCATGTTTCAACCCATCCAGGCCGTCAACCCACAAACAAAAATAAGTCAATAATGGATGAGGCTCTTCCTCTCTGCTCCTCTGCACCGTGCTGTCAGTCTATGGGGGAGGCCCCCGCGGCGAGCGCTCTTACAAGCAACCGCTGTTTCATTATTCATACAGGTGTTTTAAAGAAGAGGTGGATCTTACTCTATTTACTCACCGGCCTTGTAAACAACCACAATTACCGCCACGCCGCTCTCACTTCTTCTCTTCCTCACTGTAGTGTGTTGGAGCTCTTTCTTTCTTCATTAAAACAACCTGCTTTCTTTTCTTCTTCGTCCTCACTATGACTTCCTGTACTTCACTCGGGGGGCTGCGAGGGAATCCCAGCAGTTGTGTTTAGCGGGCAGTGCAGTACTGGCATATGGCTGAGAGGTTTGGGCTGAGAGACTTGGCTGTTGCAACTAAATGCATGGCTGGGAGGAGACTAGAGGATGATGAGTACACAGGAATAGGTCGGTACTGTTATACGGAGAGTCTTTTAATTTCGGGTGCCATCACTGCAGGTTCCTCTGGGAGTGAATTGTCTGTAGGCATCCCGACTTTAAGAATGTTCCACAATGCGATCCCGTTGATGAACTTCCCTCTTTCAAACTCCAACCTGGGAACAGTGCACCAGTCGTCTGATGGAGCTGCCTATACAGTGATTGGCATATGTGTGTGTGTGTGTGTGTGTGTGTGTGTGTGTGTGTGTGTGTGCACATATGTACTGTATAATGTGTGTTTGTGTGTGCATGCATGTGTCCTAGTCGCGGCTCCGGTTGCGTTTCTTGAAGAAGAAGAAGGGCGTCTTCTGAGGCGGGCCCAGTAAAATGGGGACCTGGTTCATGTGCGTGATCTTGATCTGTGAGAATCAGATAGAGAAAGACGTGATGAAGGTTTGTATAGCTTTTCTTTTTTTTGTTCACAAATTCATCAGGTTGACAGTCATCACTTCCTGGCTCTTTATAACGCACTGTTAGAAAATCACTCACTGCGACCTTCAAATTACCTACATAACACAATAAAAAGCTTTCGATCTTCCGCCTCTGCAAAGGTCCGCGATGATGAAATGAAAAGTGGTTGAAACGGCGTGAGGATGAATAGATTAATAGTTGATTTCGTTCTTTTTCTATGAAGTTGGACTGTGATATTTGATGGCATAACTGTGTTGGAGGTTGAGGCTGGGGGCGTGTGGAGGAGGAGGATAAACAAAAGAGCAAGGACATGCGTGAGGACCGGACAAAAGCTGAGTAACACTCATCTTGCTGACTTTATCAGCTTTCAGGTATGAGTGGCTGTCCACCGGCATCCAGGGGACGCTTATGCCGCATTTCCCCTGCGGGGTACGGCACGGTTCTACCAACACGTTCTCATCCCAACTCGTCACGCTTTGTCAGACCCCTCGGCATCACTTTTCAGTCGCAGTAAACACACGCTTCATGTCTTGAAGTAATCAAAAACATGTGCTTAGGTTCAGGCAATAAAAGCACTATAGTGACGCACAGGACACGAACAGCGGCTCATTGCTCCCAATCCCGTCTTTAGCTAACTAGAATTACCGCCTCGTAGTTGTATGCCTCCGTCAACCAGTGAAGTTGCAGTTTCCATCCATGTCTGTCCAAAATGTCATCACTTCATCATTTTATCTTGTTAATCATTTGTGTGACATTGTCATAATTAGCATAATTAATTCTTGAGTTATGGCCAAAAACGTGTTTCTGTGAGGTCACAGTGACTTTTGACCACCAAATTATAATCAGTTCATCTTTGAGTCCAAGTGGACGTTTGTGCAAATTTGAAGAATTTCCCCCAAGGTGTTCTTGCGATACCTTGCTCATGACAACTGGACAGACGTGAGGTGACCTTTGACCTTCACAAAGTAATTAGTTCATCCTGGAGTCCAAGTGGACGTTTGTGTCAAATTTGAAGAAAGTCCCTCCAGCGTTCTTGAGATATCACGTTCACGATAAGGAGACGGGCGGTCAATGGTTGCCAGTAAAACTACGGCGTACACTACGCTGTACAATTGATAAAACAAAGTGCAGACGTTCCTCTGTTTGGTTGCTGATGAAAGGATTGAGCGCGTGTCGCGTTGAAGATGATGTCATGGCAGTTTCACGTTTTTCAGCTAAGAATCCTGCCTACACTGAAGGGTACTATCTGCAGTGGAAAACTAAATGTAAAAAAAGGACCTGGTACCAAAAGTGAGTCGAGTTGAAGCATGCAGTGGAAACGAGGCATTAGAAGACAGAAGAAATGGGTGACTCTGGGATTAAATACCTACATATGGGGTCTCTTGGGTCTTAAGGGGTCTTTGAATATAATGACATGCTGGGAATCCCTATCTAAGAACAACTTCTCAGTGGTTCTTTTTTAACTCTCACCGTGCAGGGAGGCTGCATCCAGGGCTCGCCATCGATCTGCATGGGCAGCCGCCGGGACGTCCTGTGAAGAGAGAGCAGAAGGACGAGTGAGAGAGGTGGGGGGGCAGAGAGAGAGAGAGAGAGAGAGAGAGAGAGAGAGAGAGAAAGAGAGGACAGGGTGGGGTTGGAGGTTGTGAAGGTCAGATCACACACACCTCTAAGGCACGAGAGGCCTGTTCACACCGCCCCAGGACAGGGTCAAACACTGCACCCTTTGTTCCCATGAGACCCGTTCCCAGACAGGCCCCCACTCTTTAAACTCACAGACCCACTGTAAATGTACACACACACACACACATAAACACACACATAAACACACACTCAAAGTTGGTTTAAGACTTTCATGCATGCCTCTCCGGCTGGAGAAACACAGTATGGGAGAATGACTGTGATGAATGCTCGATTAATTCTGGTCTGGGGAAATATTCAGGGCAGTTTGCAGAACAAGTGAGAGAACAACTTGTAAATGTCACTTCTTTGGTACAGTAACCGGCTCACTGTAGACGTTAACTCGGCTGAAACAAAACTATCTATTTGATAGAATTTAATTGAATCTGAATTCAGTATTAAACACGCTTATTGTATCTGATCCATTCTATTTCCTTATTTAGAGCAACATTTGTTAGCAACTAAAAGTTATACCAGGTAGAGTTGGTATATAAGAAGGGGACGTAGTCAACGTAACATCACCCGTTGGTTTGTGGACTGCCGTTTTGAAGCCTTGAGCTCAGCATTTTGGCCGTCGCCATCTTGGTGTTTTGCAACCAGAAGTAACACGAGAGGGTGGAGCTAAGTACAACCGAACGCTTTTAGGCGACCAAAATGTTAATATTAATTTTCATGAACTGAAAACACACTGTGAAAGGGTTAAAGTTGTAAGACAAAAACACGGACAACGCCATGGTAGAAACCTGTCAATCACAAGGTAGGTACGCCCTAAAGCATCCCCTGCTTTATGGTCTATTTGACTCTAAATGGGACCATAATTTACTAAATGAACATCATGCTGTATTGAAGAAGACTTGAAACTAGAGATTGAGATCATAAACTCATGTTTACAATGTTTACTGAGGTAATAAATCAAGTGAGAAGTAGGCTCATTTTCTCATAGACGTCTATACAACCAGACTTCTTTTTGCAACCAGAGGAGTCGCCCCCTGCTGGCTGTTAGAAAGAATGACAGTTTAAGGCACTTCAGCATTGACTACACTTCTCAGAACCGGAGGTAACCGAAGTAAGAAGAAGTAAAGTACAACTAGGGCTGTGTATTGGCAAGAGTCTGGTGATACGAATCATATCACAATACAGGGGTAACGATTCAATATATTACGATACTGAAAGAAGGCGATATATTGCGATTTTTTCAAATCGAACTTTTAGGAAAACTGTCATAGTATAAAGAACGCACCACCATATATATAAAATCTGAGTAAAAAAATGTGAAATGGCTCCTATGGGGACTAACATCATCACACATTAATACAATTAGACTCATTGGATCCACAAGAGTCTCAGCTCTACAGTGATACCCAATATATGCAATTAAAGACTGTTTATGGACCCCAGTATGCAGAAATATTCAAATACACCATTTTCAGAACAGGCGAAAATATACTGCAATATCATACTGCATGTGATTATCATAAAGTGGGCATGTCTGTAAAGGGGAGACTCGTGGGTACCCATAGAACCCATTTACATTCACATATCTTGAGATCAGAGGTCAAGGGACCCCTTTGAATATGGCCATGCCAGTTTTTCCTCGCCTAAATTTAGCGTTCTTACCCACACACAGGTATGACATGGTTGGTACCAGTGGATTCTTTAGGTTTTCCAGTTTCAGATGATGCCAGTATCTTCACTCTAGCTTTAAAACTGAGCACGCCACAACCTCCGAAAGACATCTGTGTTCCACTGGCGGGCCGTCGGATTTTTAAGAGGTTAATTAAAAATCGATACAGAGAGTTTTGGAGAATTGATACAGTATTGCAAAACATAATATTGCAGTACTCATGTGTATTTTCTTACACCCCTAAGTACAACATCAGCTAAAATGAGACACTTTCAGCCTGAGTGCTCTTCACTAAAACACAAGAGGGAGGACGGATAAGAGAGTCATTAGCATCCTGGAACCAAATCCAAACTCAACACTACTGACAGATCATTCCTCATCCTGTGACTGCGACTCAGTCCTCGGCTCCAGCGGCTCACTTAGTAAAGCACGCACATATGAAATATATAATTTATGTCATTGTTTGGATGCTGCAGGGATTTTACCCTTCGAATGCACAAAAACACTCAAAAGGAATACATTTTTGATCATACATGTAAAGAATGGAGATGGATTTGTTTTCAGCTTCCAGTTGGTTGACCAGAAGGAAGATAAAGCAGAGGGGAGGGCAGTGACACGAGGCAGATGAAGGGAAGGACGATGAGGAGGATGGAATAAATGTGGGAAAAGATAGAGATAGACGGGAGGTTCTGACCTGATGGTGACGTTGGAACATTGAGCCAGTCTGCGTCCGGCACTCTTCAGTCCAGTGTAGATCTGTCCCATCTCTATCGCCCCTTCCAGGCCGACCACCTCCACCAGCTGGTCACTGAAGTCTGGATGGAGAGAATGTGTTAGAGAGAGGCAGTGAAACAGAGATATGTTATGAGTTAAGTTATAGGCGCTTTGCTTGACCAAACTCAGAAATAGAGGTAAAGCAGAAGGGAATTATTTGCACATTATTTCACAGATGTATTCCCCTCATCCGATGCAGATGCGTTCTTTTCGATTCACCATGAAGGCGCAAAGTTTCTGCAGTTACGGAGCAACATTATCATTCATTTGTAGATGTGTTTGTTACCATCTGATGAATGTAAGTCCAATATTCACTTTTAGCTCTGTTTTTGGTCTCCACCATCTCCTGAGGGAAATATCTGTCTCTTCAGCTGCTAAATGCTCCACTATGTTCACCAGCTAGTCTCTAAGTGTCTATCTGCTGTTTGCCGCTGAGCAGGTGGTGTACAATGACTTTTTATAAGTCCGTTCTCACTCCCAAGTCATCAAATACGGCGGCTTGGTAAGCGGCCCTACTCGTCAAACTATGACGCTCTACGTGGCCGTAGTTATGGTGGGAGTAAAGGAGGAAGTCAAGTGGAAGTAAAGTCTGCATAGGGCAAACCGGTATCACTTCAAAGCATGTAATAGACCAGAGGCTAGCATCAGTGTCACGTTTTGCCTCGCCGAGGCGCGAATATTACTTACGTGTATGAAAGTGCAGAACCAGCAGGGGACAACAAAACCACTTAGTTAGGTTTAAGAAAAAAACGTCATAGTTGGGCTTAAAATAAGTCCATAAACTAAGTAAAATACGTACTGAAACAACGTAACATCAGTACAAAAAACACACAAACGTCACTAGTAACATACAAAACAAAACACAGATCTTTTTGTGCGACCGAGCTGCATAGGGATGAGGTCGGGGTGGATGGTTGGGTCAGAAAACATGGGACCCAGGGGGACTCTGTTTTTGTCCCCTGAGTGAAACCACAAGTTAACGTTGATTTATTTTAAGTTATGTAAGTAAGTTAAGTTTCGTAACGTAGCGTAACTTACATTGTATACGTAACGTAGCCTATTTAACTACATAACAAACACACTTATTTAACTCCCTTTTCTAAACCTAACCAAAGAAAGCCTATTTACTCCACAAGATACAAAAGTTGACATAAACGACATATCATGAGAGTCCCAATGAGATGTCCACCTGGTTAAATAAAATAAAATAAAAGAGAAGAGGAGTTGTTCACTGTAATATTGAGAGCGTGAAACGTTGTAACAGATGCTTCCTCATTATCTTCTAATCTATGAATTCCCCTTTGTGTTCTCTCTGTTTGGAAAGTGTGATGTCTAATAGTCAATATTTACAGATATGATCTTAAAGGTCAGTGACGATGATGTCATTTGACATTTAACTCACACCACAATACACTTGAGTTTATATAATAAAACCTAATATATTATGATTGAGAGCTTTATGTGTTTGTACGGCCGAATGCAACTTCACACGTTTTAACAAATGAATTATTAGAGAGAAATCTGAGAAATGTTTCGTCTTCACAGCCAGCGTGATAATTTGTGAGGTGCTACAGCAGAATCAAATCTCATCTACACTAATTAACTGTGGTTGTGACCGAACACGGTAACAAGAACCAGGCTGGACGGGCTGACCAGGCCGACAAAGACTTTTATTTTGATAGTCATTGCTAGATTTGGTAACACTTTATAATAACAATGAATTATAAATGGTAAATTTATAGTTAATTAAGCTTAGTTAATAGTTATTTTACTGTTGATAAATAATGAAATGATAATTAATAATGTCTAATAAGTATTAGTAATGCTATAATTTATGTTATTTTATCATTAGTTTGTGTAATATTAAATAATTAGTTTATAAATTCTATATTGTATCATAGCTGATAGGAGACGATAACAATTACATTCTGATTACATTAGTAAAATATTTATTAACAGTTTATTGTTGCACACATTATAACATTTTATATACTATATTAAGTATTTGTTAGTGATTATCAAATGATTTGTAAAACATTAACCATTAGTATTAACTATCTATTTAAATATTGTTTATAAACGCTTTACAAAGTATTTTTTAACCATTTAACAAAGTGTTACAAATATCTATCTATGTAATGTTTATGTATGTTTACAAACAATTTCTTTAAGGGTTAAAAATAATATCTTAATCATTAACAAATACTTATATATGTAGTGCATAAAATGTTATAATGTGTGCAACAATAAACGGTTGCAACAACATAAATTATATCATTACTAATAATTAGTAAACATTATTAATTATCAATTTGTTGTTTATTAACAGTAAAATAACTATTAACTGAGTTTAATTAACTATCAATTTACCATTTATAAATGACGGTTATGATAGAGTTTTACCATTTTTAAGCTTTAATTCTTTGATTTGGTTGTTTTTAATAGTATATTTATTATCAAATCTTCTTCTTTATTCTTATTGCGTTATTATTCTGATTATTGGACACTATGTTCTGGTGCTACACGCGACAATAGATCCGGCACTGAGTCAGACCTCTGCCTCTGTAACTCAGTCTCTGAGGCTGATCATGCAGGTTAGTGTGGCGCTCTGAGAGTTGATTAACTTGATTCAGTCGGGCAGGCTGCCAGCTCAACACCTAAACAGTCCTTTTCTCATGCACGCTACAAGAGAACTGGGTTTCCCCTGATTGCCTCTCTGAATCACAGGCGTCATTTTAAAATGTCAAAGTAAAAACAGAGCAAATCTGACAGCATGCATTAAATCTGCAGCTCCAAACTGTGACCACTTTGTTATGATTACATGTTTCTAATGTTAACGGAAATGCAGACAGAATAAGAGTCTCTAAAATGCTTCAGTGTAAGAAGAGAAAGGAAAAGAGAGTTTGAGGTAGTGCACCCAGGGAACCGGTCAAACCGTCCCCCGAGGGTCTCGATCCTCCACCCAGCCCAGACAGGCTTCGACTGGCAGCGCTGCCTGTTGTGACAGGAGCCACAGGCTGCAGGTCTGTCTGTCTGTTACAGTGTAAACAACGTTAATAATTTCCCAACGCCGTCCGACCCCGCCTCTCACCCTGTGCTGTCTGGCTTTGTTTCAAACCATAAACAGGAAACTGTTGCATATTTTTTGGTTTGCTCTGGAGAGGGAATGTGTTGCTGCAAAAAAGCCTGATGCAACACATCAGGACGAGTCTGAGTCACGACTTTTCACACTTGAAGGAATTTAAAGGTGCGTAAACACTGTGACACAAGTACAGAGGACCATCTGAATTTGCTTTGCTTAGCCTGTGCTTTATTCCTAAAATAAACTGTCTTCTGCACTGTAACTGTTGGAAACCAGGCTGTTCTCATACACCGTTTGTGGGTATATCTACGAAAAGTAAAGCACTGTAATTTGTGTAATCCACATAATCGTAACAAATTTTCACTCCCAGCTATGGATGTGACAGTGAGGAAGTTTCCCCACCGGTTAATAAACTTGTGACAACACCGGTGTCTGGCATCTCCGGTCCAGCTTTCGCCGCGGGGACGCACGGCGTTGGCCTCATTAACGTCATGGTTCCCTTGTAGCATTGGGTTTAAATCTGAAATATTGCCAAATAGGTGCTTTTGCATAACAACGGTAACAGCGACTACCGCGACAAGCCTACTCCCAACTCGTCAAATACCGCTGCTTGGTTGATGCCCCCTCGGCATCGGAGGCCGTTGCACGGGGTACCCCTCTTGTGTTACTTTTGGACGTACCAGGGACACTGTGTCAATGCTTGTTACATGTATAGTGTCCTTTCAAAATAAACTTCTGTTTTCACCGGAAGTTAGGTTTAGGCAACACAACCACTAGGTTAGGTAGGGTTAGGCAATGGTTGTGGTTGACTTCACTGGCTTGGCACATGTGATTAACCACAAGTCAACCATTCTCAGACTTATTCTCATGTGACTAACCATTTGAATGACTCACAAAATTGACAATACCAACGAGTCATGTGACTAACAACGTACGTGACAAATTAAGTCAACATTACTTTTAGTTTCACACGGGACAAGAGCAGCGGTCTCCTGGTTGAAAGTCTTGTGTTTGTTTGTCTTAGTGGACTCCCACGCTATTAATACTATGTCACTTGCTCCGACCGTCGAATAACGCCGCAGCTGGGTTTACATTGGAGTTAGTTGAAAGCTCAGCTTGTCATAAACTGTCGCTAAAAAGTTCCTCCGTGTGTCGGTTTCCGATGCCAAGGGGCGCTGACCATTCGCCGGTATTTGACGAGTTGGGAGTGAGAAGGGGTTGACCAGGACCAGTTTGTATCTCGCATTTAGAAGTAGTTATTTTAGCCCAAACCACAATCTATTCCTAAACCTAACTAAGTAATTTTGTTGCTTAAACCTCACCAAGTTGTTACTTGTGAAGGTGGAAGTTTATTTTGAAAAGACTGTATGCATGTAACGAGTGGAAATTGTCACATGTTGTTGGACATTCGTAGGAAAACGTATGAAAGAATTAGGAATAATTTTCATTAAGCTATCATAGAAACCGTTGTATGAGTTGTATATGATGTGGAAACAATCTAATATTAAAAACAACAATCTCTTGATTAATTTAGAAAGCTGGGTGTTCATCTCTCCAATAGTTGCGGTGAAAATATACCGATGTACAGCAGCTGGGTGATGTCAGTGTTATGTTGTTATGTGGTGAATGTGCAGTTTTTTGTTGCTTCCCTTGTATAAAAGCACAAGTATGGACCTGCATGTGTGGCATTTAGAGAGTGCTGCCATTTCGTGCCTATAGCTTCAAAGATGATCAGTGTTTATATGGGAATGGGTTTGTTCCAGCTGAGTCACTGGTACTCTTTAATATTTCAGAAAATGTCAGAGCAGAGTACGGAACAAACATTTTAAAAATCACTCAAAGGCCGTACTTCAGTTTGTCAGTCCTCTTAAGAATTAAATGCTTGGTGCTCACGCATTAGTGCAGAAGTGTGATATTGGGATATATAAATTAATAAAACTGACAAGTGCTTGTGAGGAGAAGAAAAAAAACGCAACAATTTATCGTTCATTACATGAAAAATATGCACATAAAACTCTTATAGCTTGATATTAATGTGACCGCAGCCAACACTGTTTAACAGACGGCTTCACTAGATACAACTTTGCGGTTTTGGTGCTTCCGTGTAGTTTGTGTTGGAGTCTTGTCTGAACAGCGTAGCCACACACGAGCACGCATTTATACGTGTAAGAAATTACAAACAGTCCCTTTAACTGTATGTTTCCCAACATAAAGATCTAAATGATGTTTCAAAGCTTTCTCCATATTGCCTTGATACTGAATCATTCATTTATTTAGATTAAAAAAGATTTATTTTCTGCCGTTTATGTATATTTATTATATAAAATGCAGTTTTAACTCGTAGAATGAACTCCCCCTAATCTTGTAAAACCCCACAAATTCCCAGAAAAAATACTCAGAATATGATCTGAGTGTCCTAAATGAGCTCCAATCCTCATCACATGTTCATTATCCTGCATCAAATGCGGAAACTATGCCTCATCTTTAGACTGCTGCATGCTACTGCTGCTGCACAGACACATGTTCACCATATGAATCCCTCTGTCTCTGCAGAGCTTTCCAGGAAATAATCATAATAGGATTGGGCATCCATAAAGAAAAAATACTGGACAGTTGGAGACTAAGGGATCAAGAAGACTAGTGACACAATGGCTCCACACGACAGATGGGAATTAAGAGGAGGGCTGGATGTAGAGATGGACGCAGCCTGTCAGCTGAAATACAGGGAGAGTCTGTCAGAGCTGTAACACGGTCTTATACTGCAAGACAGAGAGTGTTGGCATGTCCTATTTTAGGATTTTAAAACAGTATATCCTTTTCCTGTTGTACTATTAAATATATAAATCCCCCTCCTTCGCACACACCCACATATACACCTCCACTTCCTCCAAACACCAAACATGGTCATGCCATCCTGCCAGTGTCCCAGTGAGAGAGCCTGATGGCAGAACTGTGCTGGTTCTCACCTCACTGATGATTCCCGCCTCATCAGATCTCTGCGCTTTTGACTCTCAGGCAACCAGCGCTGTTACTTCTCAGTGAGGTAGAGCTAAGAATAGAATAGAACAGCCTCTTACATAACGCAGCCACGGTGCATTCTGGGATGGGATGGCGATGCTTTGCCAAGCAGCGGGCAGCGAGAATCGTCACTGCTGTGCTGCACTATTTTTCTCTGCTGTGCAGGCAGCCTTAAGTCATTTAAAATTCATTCATTATTTACAAATAAATCACGCTTTATATAGTGACACATAATACGATTTAAATACATTAAATCCCAGAATATCTCAATTAAATATTTAATATATATAAATAAATCGTATTCATGATTAAATCCTAAAATATAAATATATAGAAGTATGAAACAAAAACTAGAAAGAGGGAAATAAAAATATAAATTATGACGTAGGGGTGGTTTTATTCTATATTAAGCCGATGAAAATACCAAAATAAACAACGCATTATTGCATCACTCAGTACTCTCTGACTTCCCTTTTCTGTGTCTCTCAGCACATCTATCTTCTCTAAATGTAATTATTTTTGTCTGCTACAGTGTACATATCTGTTATGTAAATCACTTCTCCTGACTTCCTCCTTTGAGAAAATAATGTGAAACCAAATGGGGAGAAATTTATATTTGATGTTGTTTTGGTTTCATGATGCCGTCCCCAAGTTTTGCATTAATTCGACGGCACTCTGGCAGCTGCTGTCGATCAAACACAGACACCGACATGCCGACCTTCTTCCGTTTAGTGATTAAAACTATGAACAGCACATTTGAAAAACACACTGGCATTATTTTTTTAATCCAAAAAGGGACGACTAAATATGATTTCAGTTGAATAAACGTCTGTTAAGTCACTATCTATCGCCAAATGAGTAACACAATGGTGATTGAGCCTATGGCCTACTGATGAAAGTATTGCAATATCTACAGTATATTTTTGCAGTTTTATGAATGGGTGTTGAAAATGCTGTTGTATACACACAAGAAATGGAACTATGTACACAATTATGAAAACTTGAAGCAACTGTTTTCACTCAAATAGAAATTTTAAATCAACCAGGACTGAAATCTTAAGGATTGCCACTTTAAAAACTCGTCACAAATATAGTATAACATATACTGTTATACTATATACCGCATTGGCCCAGAGATGTATCTGGAAATCACGTTTGAAACTAGACATTGACGAGCATATCGTCAGATATACTTTTTAAATGTAAAGAGTACTCATAAAAGTAGAATGAGAGTAGAATGGACATTCCCATTAAAATCAACATAGCAGGATGGTCGGCGATGGATATTTTTATGTGACCCGTTGACATTGCAAAGAACTGTGACTGTTGTAGCGCCCCCAAGAAGAGCGCACGGCTTTGAAGCCAAGTTTGGTACTGGCCAAACGGTGAAATTACAACGTCCGTGTCCATCGTGTGATGCCATTCGGCCAAAAAAGACTCTTTCCCATAGACTTACATTGGGAAAGAGATCTTCTTCTCTGTCTGTAAATCAATGGATAATTCAGTTTTCAGGTAAATCAACTACCCGGTACGAACACTTGAATAGCCCTTATTTAAATCATTAGGTCCTAAAAGTTGTAAAATTCACTAATAGCTGAATCCAGAGTTATTGTCATGCTGTTGTTCATGTGAACGAGCCGAGACCAAGCGGCTGGGAGGCGGAGTTAAAGGAAACGCTAGTGCGGTCGCTCTATGGGCCCATGGATGCGAAAGAGTCGGGTAATTTTATACTCAGAACTTTTTTTGGCTTCTTGCACCACTGAGCAACTTTTATAGGAATGAACGGAGTCCCGCCTCCAACGCTGTATCCAGTTCTCTTAATGCATCCATGGTTGCATCCCATAAAAACTTCCGTATAAACTGACATGCGGCAAGTCACGTACTCACTCATGCAGATGTGACGTGTAACACGACAGCGTTGACGTATGGTGTGTGTGTGTAGTCCCGCCTTGCCGGCTGTCTCTTTTACACAAACGTCAATTCGGCTCTGTGACTATACCTCCCGCTGTCAGCTCAGCGGCGGAGCATGTGTGACACACTTTACAGCCCCGCTGAGGCGTGTTGTGACCATATCAACTAATAACAATCGGCATTTTCTGTTGAACTAGTCAAATGACCACAGCAAACAGTCCAATGTCCGTTCTACACTCATTCTATTTCTGTGAGAATACTGATGTAAGAGATAACCTAGCCTTAGTGTTGCTAGGCTAGCAAGTTCGTTCGTTATAGTAGGTCCAGTTAAACCTACAGTAGATTCAGATGGCTCATGTGATGTGTCGCTACCGTGGTGGATGAGTGAAAACTAGTCAAAAGAGTCTCTTCTTGCATGAGGACTCTACTCCTTGGACAAATAGACTTCCCTGACAGTCTGAAGGTTATATTTATGAAGCCATGACGTGGGATCAAATAGAAATAAACTACAGTGCCCATCGTAATAAAGGAACGTGTCACTCAACAACAATGGAGCTCTATAGCACAGAGGAACGAGCTAGCGTTGGCTGCACAGACAATAACACCTGTTATATCTGTGAGATTTGTTGACATTAAGAAAAATATAGAATATCTCCAGACTCGTCCTTTAAGTTTTAAATTTAGTAATGAGTTATTTATAACGACCCTTCAATTAGAAACGGAGAGATGAATTATAAATCCCCCAGAGGAATAGCTGCAGCTTTCATTGTTCATCAGCTTGAGGTGTTAGGCTATAATTATAAGCAGGCATATTTGTGTATCCTTCCTCCGCCCACGTGCCCTCCCTCCCTCCCCGACCGGCCTGTTATTGTCTCAGGGTGGCCAGAGTCATGGCAGATGGTCAAGAGGAACTGCAGCTCACCTCGCCAGCACCCACAGAGGTGAAGGTACGGGGGAGAGCACTTGGCCATTTAACAGAGAACACTGTGTTACTATAATACCAAAATACACCATGTCACTGAATCCTTACATGGTCCGTCAGCACCCAGATGGTGAAATTTCAGTTTTGTCCAGAAACTAAATCGACATGAGAATTTTCCAGATGGGAGAAAAACAATCATGGGAAAGAACAGATTATAGAAGAATTGTCATCTTTTCCATCCTGTGTGAAAGTGGCTTCTTTAAGGATCGTTTGTCATTCATTAACTTTGAGTAAATGTATCACGGGAAGGTCATCCACTCTCCCACCATCCACTGAGAGCAGCTTCATACAGGAACTATTTCCAGCCACACAGACCGGTGGGGGGGTGAATCAAAGTAATTATAGCCGTTTCTGTTGTGTGAGAAGAAAACAATATGCTGTCTCTGGATGCGATCGGCCTAATATAGCCTCCTTCATGGTGTGTCACAGCTTGACTGTTGGCGGGGGAGGGTGGGCTGGGGTTTTGTGGACCTTGGGAAGCAGGGAAGGAAAGGTGAGGGGAGGGAAAGAGCTCAGGGGTGTGAC
This sequence comes from Sebastiscus tertius, assembly GCA_916701665.1. NCBI lineage: Eukaryota > Metazoa > Chordata > Actinopteri > Perciformes > Sebastidae > Sebastiscus > Sebastiscus tertius. The sequence goes on from CAKAOH010033223.1 coordinate 23,008, forward strand.
GGGTGGAAGAGGAGAGGGAGGAGAGAGTCGGACAAGCAAGAAAAGAAAACAAATGAGTCACGGAGGGGAGACGCAATGGGAAACGTACCTGAAATAGAACCAATGTTGAGCTACTTCACCCTGAAAATTTTAATCAATTACTCATTACTTTACTAATTACTCATCAGAAGAAGTGATCAGTTAGCACATCCCGTCAATGGTGCTTTCCAACAACGCTAATGTCATTTATCAAGGGCCAACATCCGGGGTCTGAGAAGTGAAGCCAATGCTGAAATGCCTTAAACCTGCATTCTCTCTACCAGCCAGCAGGGGGCGACTCCTCTGGTTGCTAAAAGAAGTCTGATTGTATAGAAGTCTATGAGAAAATGAGCCTATTTCTCACTTGATTTATTACCTCAGTAAACATTGTAAACATGAGTTTACGGTCTCAATCGCTAGTTTCAAGTCTTCTTCAATACAGCATGATGTTCATTTAGTAAATTATGGTTCCATTTAGAATCAAATAGACCATAAAGCAGGGGATGCTTTAGGGCGGGGCTACCTTGACAGGTCACTACCACAGGCGTTATTCAGTGTTCAGTTGTACTAAAAGACAGTCTAAAGGCCTTTACACATCGGGGGCGTGACGAATGACATGAAAATGCGAAATACTTGCCTGCGAATATTATATGTCTGAGGCTTTTATTGTGAAAGGCAAGAACGGAACGGCTCAGAAAATCTACCTAGTTCCGATGAAAAGTCGCTTTTTCGCTGCATAATATTCAAGTTCTGTGTGAAAGTATTCATGACAAAAACAACAGTTTGAAAAAATATATTGACATGCAAATTAATTACACAAAAAAAGGCTCCAAAAAACCAAGATGGCGACGGACAAAATGCCAAATTCAAGGCTTTAAAACGGTAGTCCACGAAACAATAAGTGACGTCACGGTGGCTAGGCCCAGTTGTAGTGGAGTATAAGTATAAGGTAGCTTAAAATGGAAATACTCAAGTAAAAGTACATCAAAATTGTACTGAAGAACAGTACTTGAGTAAATGTACTCAGTTACTTTCCACCACTGCTGGTAAGACAGAAAACAAGCCGACATCACACAAGTAACTGAGTGTTACTGTGAATAGAAACTGTAATGTAAATACTGAATTTCAGACTGTAACACCTTGCACTACTCTACAAAGACATTATAACATGCTAGTGAGTACTGCTGCCCAGCACGATGTACAGCACCAACAATTCCCACGTTTCAATCCCTGGACTACTGCGTGCTACATCCACTTTATTTATGTGCATCCTTTCCAGCTCAATCCACAGCAGGAAATTGAGGAAATGTGATCCAGGAGCAGGGAGGAAATAAACAGGGGAGGGGAGAGATGGAGCAGAGATAAAAGTTGAAGAGGAGCACAGTGATGGGCTGGGCTGACACCGGGGCCTTCGTACGTGAATCCAGTTCCTGTCAGCAGCTCCAGCCCGTCACTGACTGTTATCTATCTTCATCCAGCTGACAGGAATGGACTTTTGAACCCACTTCACTTACAAATTCAGACATGCATGTTGACTTTTTCTCCCCACCAAGGCACATTTGAAAAGCTTAACGTCAACTTGAAGATTTTCTTTGTCCCGTTTACTGAGCGTATGTTACACCTTGATGTCAGAACAGTACAGGTACACTGGAAGATGTGTTTCTGAGTACAAATACTCAAATATTCAGGTGTGATTTCTCTTTCTCTGTTTCTCCCCTCACCACTTGTAAATCAGGTGTTTGCTTCCTGGCTAAAACTATAAATAAAACAAAACATTTTCCTTAAAAAAACATCTTTGAGCCTCAGGTATGTTCAGATTGATTTATCAGATAGTGACTGTAGAGAGATGACGGCAAACCGAGGGATAAAGAGAGATGGGTAATGACATGCAAACAAAGTCTGAACACACCTTCAAGCTTTCACAACAGTTAAGCAGCTACTTTCTTCCAGTTAAGGACTGTTGTTTATACCGGGAAATAGATGCAATGTTTAAATTTCAATGACGCAACTGAATGCATTACAATTACACGTTACTATAGTCTGTCTCTGTGTGTCTGTCCCGGTTGTCGCTTCTGTCCATGCAGAACAAAAACCAGAGCTATCCACAGTGACTCAGAGGACTGAGTTTCATCACTGAGGTCAGAATAGCCTGAGGCGTCTTTCAGTCACTCTGGGTAACCCTGGCTGATTGCATTAACTGCGCTAAATGGATTTAAAAGCTTCAGTTTATTGCGCCAGAGAAAGCAACTGCCATAAACAATTAGTAGTATGATAAACATGCAGGCACGCATACACACGGACAGAGGCACGCTAGTGCACATTGCACACGGTGTGGCACGCAGAAACTGAGGCACATAAAATGCGTACCTCTCTGAAACTAGAGCACTCGTCTCTGTTTCCAAATAGCATTAGTAGGAGAAGCTAATTTGATAAAGGTTAAATCCTGAGGGACGACTCTGGAGCACAAAAATTCCAACACACACGTTCTAACATGCACGACGTGAATGAATTCACACAGAAATAATGACATGTTTTACTAAAACTGTCCTTGATAAGTGAAGCTAGTGGCCCAAACTATATTAACTGTATCACTCAGAAAAATGAACTTTGACGCTCTTTATACTCCGTCACCTGACTTCCTCCTTTACTCTCACCATGACTACGGCCATGTAGAGCGTCATAGTGACAACAGGCTGGTAATGGTCTGCATTATTCCTTGATAAATGATTTAAATGATTAACCAATTATCCAAATAATCCATTAATTGAGTAACCTTTTCATTCCAACACAAACTAAGGCCTCAAACGTTTCATCAAAGTAGAATCAACTCCTTTCTGACACCAACAACAATTAAAATGTTCTCATCACGAAAGTCAAATCACAGAGCACAGGGCTGTTGGATTGTATTACAATGTACAGGGTTTTATTTATTTTCTGGTCAGTCAGTGTAATGAGATAAGGAAAATCCCGTCAAGTGAGGACACTTTGTTGGTCTTCACGTCTTTAAGAGGCTACTTTGGGATTACGGCTCGGATTTAGGTCAAGAGTTAAGAGGCTGAAGATTTACAACATCAATGGAGTCAATGGCTGCAAATGCGCTCAGACGCGAATACAATGACGCAAACTGGTGTGAGTAGACGTCTGCTCTGTTGTGGAACCAGAACCTGTGGACTGGACTGAGACAGGACAGGGGCAGCAGCTAATGGGGCCCTCAAAGGTGACCACAGGTTGATGTGAACTGTATCAACTGTACTCTATTGTATGTATGTGTTATGTCTTAAAGGGGCACTCCAGCAATTCAGCACAAGAGCCGTTAAAGGGTAAAAAAAAAAGGCTGAAACTTGTCCAGTATTGAGGGAGAGCGCTGTAGACGGCAGCTGCTAACGAGCTGCAATATGGTGCTATCGGGGCAAGCTGGCACCGTCATTTACGTCCACTAAAAGTGCTTGTTTTTGCCATGACGGGCTTTGATTGTTATTATAAGCGTCTGACAACATTATGGAAAGAGTCTCGCTCAAGGAGAAGTCTTGTTCCTGAAATCTGGCGAGGTGACATGAAGACAACGGTGGAATAGTGGAATACATCCATGGTGGAAATGCGAGTGGCAACCGGGCAGAGTTTGTTGTGTTGGAGTACAGAAAGTGTAGTGTAGTGTCATGGCTGAATGTTAAGCTCATTTCCACAATGTGGATGAGGTCTTTGAATTCGATGGACACCCGTATTTATTTGAGCCAGAGTATACGGATGTTCAGATTTCACAACGAGACTTCTTGAGCGCGACTTGGACACAATAACAAACCAACCAGATCAAGCGAAAGCCTTCTCCCTCAGTACTGGACCCCTTTCAGAATTAGTTGTCCCTATTAGTCACATTGGAAAATGTGGTCCAGGTTGAAAAAAAAGTTACCCTTTAAAAAAGTAGCAAAAGTCAAGATATCCTCACTTTTACTCCCTATGGGTCAAGCTCCAAGAAACACTGGATCCTGCAGTACCCATAATGCAACTTTTTCGTTAGATCCTTCCTGCCTCCTAAATTCTTTCAAACTCTACGTCCCAAGTTTGTAAGACGGACTTTCTGTTAGAAGTATCAAGCCTAATCCGAGATAACCCTTATCTTTCAGAGCCACAGAGGAGGATTATATAACTGGTTTCACAGGTTGAGTAGGACTCCTGAACTGAACTTTATCTGTAAAATTGGTGAATTTAACTTTTCAGATTATTGAACTCCTATAAAGACTAGACATCCCCGACATTTTAACAACATTTTTTCACCAACGGATTTTTTTAGTCTAGACAGTCACAAAAGAGCACATATTGATGACAGGTGGACTGTGATTAGAATTGCATCACAAGGCAATCCCAAAATCCAAACACAAATTCTTGCCTGTTCCTGTACTTAAACAGAAATAGACGTCCATCCATATCAGTTTGTCTTGCTAATTTATGATGCCGTTTGCACAGAAAAGGTAAAGAAACTGAGGAACAATTCTATATTTAAATAGAACTGAGACAACAGAACAACAAGGACTATGAACTCTGCAAAGAGAGATGGAGGAGATAGAACTTAATTAAGGCCCCGACACACCAAGTGAATGGTCGGCCGTCGGATAGTTTGGGGCCGGTGAGCATCTGAGATTTTTCGGCCGATTCAGCATGTTGAATCGGTGGTGGAGCCCGTCGGTGAGAGAAATCGATCTGATTGGCGGTTAAGCTTAAACAAAAGTGCACAAGAAGAGAAGGCTCATGCTAAGCTAACGAAAACACAGCGATTCTTATTATCGGGCGATTATACGCTAAAGAAAGCATACTTATTAATATTATATTCCATTTCTGCCAATAGATCCCCCTAAATGTTACACACTGGTACTTTAAAATACAGTTTAAGTGCAAAGACTGCATCTATGAAGAGGTAAAGTCCATCAACCTACAAACACACAAAGAACGTGTTGAGTCTTCCCTGTTCCTTCCTTCTTACACTATGGTTTCTTTCACTTTGTCTTCCCTTCCTCCTGTCTTTTGCTCTTCCTCTCCTTCGGTCTTTACTTCAGCATAGCCCTGAGATCTCCATGGAAACAAGGTTTAGTTCAGTCAGCAGAGATGCAGAGACAAAGTGAAGTGAAAGAGACAGAAGTGGGATGAAACGAGAAAACCTTGGCCAAAGCATAGAGTGGGTTATTTTCTAATGTTTGCGGACATCAAATGCAAAACTCGCCACCAGCAGCAGCAGTTGCATGTAACTCATCCTGCAAAATAGCTAAATATTAACAAAACTTATACATTGAAGGGCATAAAGAACTAACTTTTTCATCTCAATTTGATTGCCTTTTTTTGGATACCACTTTCCCCATGATTGGTGAAAGCATTGTAATTCCACTGTATACAGTTGTATACATTTATTCTTCGTCTAGAGACAAAATACAAGAGAATTATCATCCCTGTTTTATTGTATAAATGTAAATTGTCAGCTATAATACAAGGTAATAAGGTAACAAAATGCCAGAAGAAGAAGAAGAAGAAGAGGAAGAAGAAGAAATGAAAGAAGAGAAATGGAGATGTGAGAAAAGTCCTTAAGTGGATATGAACCTTTTATGTCACACAAACCAGCAGTACAGTTGTTTGAATATATTAAATTGACGTCGGGATGAACGGATGAACATTATTGGAAATACCGATGCAGCTACAAAATAGTAATGTGTTGATTTTGTAAACTAACTGCTTTATTTTCTCTTCCTCTCTGCAGGAGAAAACAACCATTGATTATCGAGAGTCCTTAATTATTTCCAAAAGTCCAAAGTTAATTTTGAGGCAATTATTGCTGCAGAGAAAAGTGAACAGAAGGTAATAATTTAAATCACACTTGTGCTATTTTAATATGAACAAGCTGCTAAAACTCATCAATCAACCACTAAAGGCTGAGACACCCTGGAGCGACCGTTAGCTCTTTGGTTGTAACCTCGCTTTAAAATCACTGAAAACACAGTGCAGGGTTTCCCATAGCGTTAAAATATTGAAGGTGCACCGCCTGACCCTATTAACATCGAAAAACATCTCTGTAAACGGAATGTGTGAAGAGAAAGTCATCATGCAAGCAGCACTGCAAGGTTAAACACCACCTATAACAGATGTTTGGTGTTGTCACTGTCCTTAAACACCAGTTCTGCCAACACTTGTATTAGTAATATAAACAGCGACAGCGTCCTCATTCATCTGCTTCGACTCACCTTGACTGCAGAATTTGAGCTCTTTAGCGTCTGTGACGGTGCTGGCTGGCATCCTGTCAGGAACCTTCTTGCTCATGCGGTTGTAGTTCCTCCTCTTCTTCGTCTCGCCCCACAGGTGGGAGCCGCCGTGCATGCTGGGAATGTTGAGCACAGCGATGCCCTCTAAGGAGGTGTTGCTGAGGTCCAAGATGATCCCGTCGCACTTTAGGGGGAAATGAAGAAACGGATTTTACATTTAACCCCGCTTGTCATGACTGATTATGCCCATGTATGGACACTAGGGGGTGGGAGAAAACAATTCTTACAAGCATAGTATCGCGATATTTTAGGTGGCCATATTGTTTGATTATATAAACTATTAACCTCTTAGCAATCCGACGGCAATCCCGGCTGCTACTCTGCCTTTCAAAGGTTGTAGTGGACTCAGTCTTAAAGCTAGAGTGAAGATATTGGTATCATATGAAACTAGAAACTAGAAAACCTAAGGAATCCATTGGTATCCATGTCATGTCTAAATAACACACCAAATTTATGCTAAATTTTGGTGAGGAAAAACTGGCATGGTCATTTTCAAAGAGATCCCTTGACCTCTGACCTCAAGAAATGTGAATGAAAACTCTGAGAGTGAAAACTGTGTCTTATTGGACAAAATAGATGACGACAAACTGCATAATTTGCAGTTGAAAAAAGGTAATAAATCGCAATATATCTTATCGCAATACTCAGCATATTGCAAAATGTTTAAAACTGCCATAAGATCGTATCGTGACTTAAATATCGTGATAATAAACTAATAATCAAAAACATGTTCAGTGCAGCAGTACATGATTTTTTTAAAGAAACAAGACAAAAGTAAGTAAGAGTAGTAAGATTTCTCTAATAGCTTCTTGTGTGTGCATTTAAATGTACTGAGTGAGAGGGAGCTAATGCTAACATCTAGGCTAAAGGATATTACATTACAACTACAGCCTATGATTTGCTGTATCATAGATATTTGTGCTTGTACCCACTTTATGCACCAGTGATTTGTTTAAGACTGCCAGATTTATTTTATCCTGATGCATTACCTGGACAGAAGCCAAGTGTGAGGTTGTGTGAAGCAGCAAAAAACAGACAGCAATAAAATAAGTTGGCCCAATGTCAACACATACTGCATGATGCTAACAGATATTAAGTAACCTCATAGTCATCATAGCCTCATCTGGATTCATCAGATGCATCATCAAACACAACAGAGAGCGTCAACAACACATTGCTGTGACTCAGCATGCACGGTTGATTCATGCTGAGTCAAAGCAGCCACAAGAATGTTGGATACACACACACCAGTACCATACCAGCCTGGTACTGGGCACACACCAGTACCATACCAGCCTGGTACTGGACACACACGTGTACCATAAAAGTCTGGTACTGGACACACACCATACCAGCCTGGTACTGGACACACACGTGTACCATAAAAGTCTGGTACTGGACACACACCAGTACCATACCAGCCTGGTACTGGGCACACACCAGTACCATACCAGCCTGGTACTGGACACACACCAGTACCATACCAGCCTGGTACTGGACACACTCCAGCGGATTCGGCGGATTCAGCATGTTGAATCTTTGGCGGCGCTCGTCAGTGAGAGAAATGGTTCTGATTGGCTGTTCAGCTTAAACGAATCAGTGCACGTGAAGAGAAACGGATGAGAGGAAAGAAAGCCAACGAGTAGGCTCTTCTCATCTTTCATCTCTTCATCTCATCTGATCATTCCAATACACGGATATTTTCACAGCGACATGGCCGTCTGGAATGAAGCTTAGTGGTGAGTGAGAGTGGTTTGAAATTGGTCAACAAGCGCTGCTTTATTTCATGTACGTATCATAACAGCCGTCCTCCGTCTTCTGGTTTCCCTTTGTGAATGACGAATACAGACTACCGCTGCCTGCTGGTGTGGAGAGCTATTTCCTCTCACGCAGGCGCAGAACGTACGTGGTAGTTTGCCATTGGCTGTAGTCTTTATGGTGTGTTCGAGTGCAACTTTTTGGCCAAGACAAAGGCGACGTGAGGCGACTCAACGGACGGCCTTCATCGCCGCAAGTTCTTTGATGTCGGGTTGGTGTGTCCCCAGCTTAAAACAACCTTCCTTTTTGTGTAATTTCCTTACATTAAGACCATTAAGATATAAAAATGAAGCTAAAAAAAGATTAATTTAAAAAAAAGATTAAGGATAAAGATTTATGTCGTCAGTAGGAACCAATGGGCTTGTGGCTGAGTGCAACAGACAGTGTAGGAAGAGACAGACTAACCGCATTTGTCTTTTCATTGAATTTGTTGACAATAATAAAAATAAAAAGTAGCGCCAGCCTTAACTAATGACAACTTGAATATTTTTTGTCTAATAAGAAATATTTAAAAAATCTAAAAACGGTCAAATTGGGTTTATTATAAATTAATTAAACATATGGAGAGTGTTGGGCATGAACCCTTTGAGATGGAACGCAGCTTGTTTGCATTTTCCCCGAGTGGTTTCTGAAACGCTGCGTTCCTCGTGTGGAGAGCACCCAGGTGACAGATTATGCTGCGCTGTGTGACAGAATGAGGCGATCAGTGACTTTATGGAGCATTAATCTGATGATGTGCTATGAATAGCCCACCACTCATAATATGAGACTTTGTTGTAAATCTTTGCAACACATAAAAGAAAAACAGCATCTGAAGCGTCTGTCAACGAACAGACAGGAAAACAAACTTGTTGACATGTAGTGTACACAAGATGTTTCGTATTTTACTGCATCAAATATGGTATATTCTTGGGTATTTAGAGATATTTTTCCTCATTTCTGTCATACCGATCACTCTTTGTCATCCATTATGCTTCAGTGACAGCAGCTTTGATCAGACTGTGACTCACCTCCACTTCTATGCATTCGTTGAGTTTCTTGCAGGTGGCAGAAATGGTCTCAGTGGTACCAAACTCAAAGTACCAGAGCTTGTTCTTCATCCTGAGGAGCGAGGGGGGAAACAGAGGACAGACATGTTTTTGACATTAGAAAATATTCCCAGTCCTAACATGCACATTTCAGTGTTGTGAGCCTACAGCGTGATTTGTTTCAGGGGCACTGGGCACATATTGAAGCTGTCCGGTGCCTCGAGTCATGTCACATTTTGAATGTGACCACAGAAGTCAAAGCTGCATCGATGCAGCCTAAAGCCTTTAAAGTGGAGACACTGTCTGGCAGCATTGATGACTGAAAGCACAGAAAGTTAACCCCGCCATCTGTCAAACAGGCGTTCTGCTGTAGTTCGCTCTTTCATCATCGCACTGTAGTCGCCTCGGTGCCCGTACGCCAGGAGTTGAAGCGTCAACATTGCCTCTGGAGGGGTGAAACACTGCTGGTGGAGACTGTACGATCAGGGTAAATATTATTGTGAGTCACAACACAAAAGCAACCCCACGGGACATTTCTGCCCTGCAGAGGGTTTGTCAGAGGTGACCTGATGGATGCGGTTCTGTTTATATCCTGATGTCATTTGTTGCAGTTTTGGGACCAGAAAGAGGCTGAATAACACAGTCAAGGTGAAACCTCTGCTTGACCAGGGAGGGTTCAGCAGTGAGCAACTGGTTCACTAACTGAAGACAACTGGATGTAACTGTCACAAAAAGGTGAAGAGTCACTGTAAGTTATCTAAAGTTTTTGAACCTTTCCGTGGGTGAGCAAACTCTGTTGAACGCTGCCAAAAGCAATCATATGGATTCGTAGTTCTTTACACTCCCACCAAACCTCAAACACCTCAGGTTCAAAGTGTCAAATGAGTCCTAACTCTGAAAAATGTCTGATAATAAGAGTCTACGGCAGCTCTGTGAGGCTATATTTAGGCACAGTGGCTATTCAACCTAATCTCAAGGGAAGGCATAAATAGTGTGACATTACAAGGCCATTCCACGTGTCACGCAACACAACTATGTAAACGGCTGCAGTTAGGTATAGGCAACAAAACCACTTAGTTAGGTTGAGGAAAAACATCATGGTTGGGCTTAAAATAAGTACATAAACTAAGTAAAATACATCCGGAAACAACGTAAAAGAAGTACAGAAAACATGTCAAAAATAACTCAAAATAACCCCAAAACACGTCGGGACTCAAACATTGGTCTCCTGGTCGAAAGTCCTGTGTTTGTTTGACCCATCCACTTGTGACGTGATGACACCTGAGCAAGAATAAAATCTTTTTTATCACAGATATTTGTGTTACCAAGATTAAGAATGACCACAAAGCTCCAAGCTCAAGTTTACAAAATGACTCATCAAAAAAAACCAACAACTGAAAAACCGGACCAACAGCATAACTGATGTCTCACCCTGCATCACACTCAGCCCAGTCGCCAGAAGAACTGTTGGCAATGTCGACATTTCAGAAACAAAAATATGTTTCATAAAAAAAAAAAAAAAAAAAAGATCATGGGTTTGTGTTAAAATAATCACGTAACAACCGTAACTAGTGTTAAATAACAACCGCCGTTAGCGGAAATTCTTACACAACGTTAACCAACAAGCTTAACAACGTCAATGTTTACATCTGGGTTCACACTTGACCTCGAACACCTGCCCCCCTGGGTAAAAGTCCTGTGTTTGTTTGACCCATACAGCACAACTCCCACCCGCCCTTTAGGCTACATTCTCACTAATACGTTTTCATTTTAAAACACACGTTTATGCCTATAGCGTCCACACTACTCCGACGGTTTCGAGCCCCTAGAACGGAGACGTTTGAAAATGCTGCTAACCCCGTTTTAGTTTTAAAACTCACGCCCCATCATGTGAACCTTTTCTGGAAGAAAACCAACGACATCAGCCTCCACCTCCAGTGTTTCATTTCAACATGGATAAACCAGTTACAAGCATTGAGGACCTTGTTGTCTATGCTAGCAGCTGTTGTGCAGTTAAATTCTGCATTAAATAATGCTACTACTGCCTACATGTGCAGGAGGGAAGTTATTATTTGAGTGCTTTGCGACAATTACCGTTAATATACAATGTCGCTTGCTCTGACTGAATGCAAAAACGTCCACATTCAGCGTATCAGTGCTTTGTAGAGACACACAATGCCAACAGTTTTTTTCCTGGCGACCGAGCTATCACTCTACAAATGACACATATTTCATAATATGCCAGTAGGTTCATCGGCATGTGGACATGCTGCTGATACTGACAACACAGCTATTGACACAACAGCTCAGCATCATGTGGGCATACCAGTGCCATGGTAATGTGCCACCTTGGCACCGAGAAAAAGAAGAAGACATTTGAACAGAACACGACTTAAAGAAATCTGTTTGAAAGGTTTAAAATATTTCTCCTTTCACTCACTAAAATAATTCAGGAGATAAAACTCAACACGGACTTCAAACAAAGCATTAAAATAACTGTTTATTTTACTTAAAAATGTAACCTTAATGTCTTAAGCCGCTGCACTCGTTCACATGTTTTTCTCGCTGCTAATTGTCTTTCTGTCCCTTGTTCTCTCTCTGTTTCACCTTAATACCTCCCCAGAAACCTCTGCCGCTGTCAAATCAGGGGATTATGAGCATATTTGAGATCACAATTAGGAACAGTTGCGATTCTCAATGAGGCGAGCTGCCTAACCTCATTAAGCTGCTTCCACTTGAGACGGTCTGTAAAAAATGCAATTAACTCGTGTTTTTTCCCTCTCGTATGGACACGGAGTGCAACAGGGAGACAAACTACTTCCATAAGCCTTTCCTCTATTATTCCCATGTTTATGCACCAAAACTGGTGAAATGCTGGAACAAAAAGGATGTTAAATAATCTTAAAAAAAGAGAGTCTTTTTCCAATTATCGCCACATGTTTTTGTCCCATTTTTAGTCTCCAGTTCAGTTTGTAAGGCTGTTTCCCCGAACAAAGCAAAGTGCTTATTAATTCTATTCATGCTTAATGAATACAGTTGGTTTGAAAGATAACTTGTCGCTTTCAAACTGGAACATTTCAAAGAGAATTGGTGGAGTCACACTTTGTCTGAGAGAGAAAAGAGATTGGCTCTAGTGGAAGGTGGAACTATGTTGTTATGAAAACACTGTTCAGCAACGCTCGAGGCTCCAACACTCTCTAGCTGTATACTGTATCCAGCTATCTCTCTCTCCCATTGTGCCCCTCGCTACCCCTCCCTACAGATAACCATCTCACTTAATCCCCAAAATGAGCAGTGACCTTATGACCCCACCACCTATTTCCTGCCCCTCCTCTCTCTCTCATATGTCTTGCATTAACTTATAGAACCAGCCTCAACCACCACTGAGGCAAAACAAACCATCTATGGATGTTCTGATGGTGACGCTGCAACACCAGGAGGAAAACAAACATAATCATAAATGACAATGATCCATACAACACACTGTGGTTCAGTTATTGAAAGTTACGTGGTATAATAACTATTGTATATATATTGTCTAACTTGAGTATAACAAGTAAGAAAGTCTGCTACGGGATGGAGGGAGGGAAAGAGGGAGGGAGGGGTGGTGAAAGGGTCAAACTAACGGAGGACTTTACCCCAGAAGACCGCAGTTTGTGTCCCGTGTGAGACTAAAGTGTTGCGCTTTTGTTTTGTTTTATTTCAATGTTGTAGTCATTTTAAGATAAACCATGATGTTTTTTTGTTTTTTTTACTAAACCTAACCAAGTAGTGTTGTTGCATTTTTTGTTTTGTTTCAATAGGGTCGCTAAATAACGCTCCAAACTTACGCTAAATTTTGGCGAGGAAGAACTTCATCATGGCCATTTTCAAAGGGGTCCCTTGACCTCTGACCTCAAGATATGTGAATGAAAATGGGTTCTCTGGGTACCCACGAGTCTCCCCCTTACAGACATGCCCACTTTATGATAATCACATGCAGTTTGGGGCAAGTCATAGTCAAGTCAGCACACTGACACACTGACAGCTGTTGTTGCCTGCTGGGCTGCAGTTTGTCATGTTATGATTTGAGCATATTTTTTATGCTAAATGCAGAACCTACAGGACGCTGACTTTCGTTGACTTAACGGCCACAGGTGTCGCTGTTAACAAGCAATTTCTGATTCTTACAAACAGTCCCTTTAATTGATTTCCAATAATAAATATATGCATAATTTGGCATAAAGCAAGCATGTTTGCCCACTCCCATGTTGATAAGAGTATTAAATACTTGACAAATCTTCCTTTAGGTACATTTTGAACAGATAAAAAATGCGATTAATCATGAACAATCATGCAAGTAATCACGATTAAATATGTCTCATAGTCTGCACAAGTGTAGATTTGAGGCCAAAACCAGGAGAGAAAGACGCACTACTAAAATTATTCTTTCCTCCTCCTCTTTTAACACTTCCAAAACCAATAGTTCTTCTCTGAAACACACACGCACGCACGCACGCACGCACGCACGCACACGCGCACACACACACACATAGAGAAAGACAGCATTGTGCCCACTGTGAGAAGTCATTAGCACCTGGGCTTTGGGCTCCTGGAGGTCTGGCTACTGTGACCATTAGATGTGGTGGGTTGAGGTGTCAGGAGTCACACATCCCCTCTGTCCCAACAGGCCGGGATGGGATGGGAGGGTGACACTGAGGGGGTTGGTGCTACTAGACAAGCGGGGGATGGTGTGATGTGTGTGAGAGACACACACATCACACATGCAGACAATGTGAGACAGTGAGTGGCAGGGAGGACAATAAAGCACTAGAGCTACGTGATACATGTGGCAACGGGCCTTTTCTCACCAGGTCAAAGGTGATTTATCATCTGCTCACCCGCAGAGAAGAAACTCCACACTGACTCCTTTCAATTGAAATAGCTATAAAAAGGACGGATATTTACTCTGCCAAAACATCAGTCAGACAACAACAGAACAGTTGCAGTTGTCCATCAGCTGTCTGCTACTCCGTCCACCGAGGACAAAACAACAACCTGCAGTGTTGGCTTACTGTAAATAGTGTACATTAGACTGTTGGTGTTAGTTTGAGTGTCAATACGGTTGGATCGGAGCCACGAGCGGCTCACACAGCGATGCAGCAGAATAGAAATCATCAAAAAGCAACAGTGAAGGACATTTTGTGGAGAAGAAAGAGCTCTATGGGTTTAACCTCTGAGTTTATGTCTCTCCACATAAATGCTTTACATCTTTTAACTCTGGCGGTTGTTTAATGGATCAAAGAGAGAAAGAGAGTCCTCAGAGAAGAGAGGTATCTTTTATCTTTTATCACCCTCTCTTCCTTCGGCTCTGGATTGGAGACTAAAGCGTTAATTATTGAATTTCAAAGAGTCTTTTTCTCTCTCTCTCTCTCTCTTACCCCCGTCACAGTATGTAGACTAATTAACTGCGGAGGTTGTTGTCGTCATGCAAACAACATGAAACACCAGCTAAACATACAAGAGCAGCACAGAGACTCGGTTCCCACGAGTCAGTGGCCTTCAAAACAAGCTTTTATACTTTACTGAGTGGTCCAACCCAGTAAAAGTACACATTGAGTTTGCATGAACACACAAACAGTGTACAGTATCACAGCCCGTTGTCATTCCCAGGGCGTCAAATACCGACGCTTTGTCGCAGGCCATCATCGTTCGATACTGCCGCACCCTTTAACGGCAGTACGCGACGTACCGGGTGTTCCATTAACTACAATGTAAACCCATCCACGGCAACAGAAAACGGTCAGAGAAAGTGCTGTGGTTACGTAGTTTAAAGAACGAAAAGAGGCACACCGGGTGGGCGGAAGGAGAGGTGGATGGGTCCAACAGACACAAGCCTTTCATCCAGGAGACAGCTGTTCGTATCCCGCGTGTTACGTTTCATTTTCACGTTACAATCAGCTGTTCGTTCGTGTTCAAAGACAAGTCACATTTGCACTGTAAAACTTGCTAACACTCCTGATTTCCCGGGAGATTCACGTTTTTCATTGCCCTCTCCTTTTTTCCTTTACGTTATCTCAACCTGTTTCTGTCGCTGTACAGCGTCTATAAGCCCTACTGTTTCCACTCGGACAACAATACAGCTACACCAAATGTCGTTTCCTGGGCTAAAAGGGCTGCTCGCGGTTTGAGCTGCGCTTGCCGCTGGGTTCATTGTCAGAACGCCATTGGAAATAACGAGTTTCAGAGGGCAGTGGTGCCGCTGTCGCTGTGTGTCTGAAAGGACCTTCAGTCAGTGAGAGGAGGAGAGAGAAATGGAGGAAAAAGAAATAGACCGACTCAAGCAGGGGCAGAAAATAAATGAATGAGTGAATGAATGAAAACTGATGACGCCAGAAATTCACACAAGTTCACTCCAGAGGGAATAATTACTCTGTATTCGTTCCTGAGAATTAAAAGTAAAACGCAACAGCAGTTTTATGTTAAATACTTTAAATTGTGCATTTGTTTTCTTTGAAAGTCACCAGAATGAAGGTAACAAAGTGTCTGAAACTAAAATTTTCAGACCCCCAGGCTGTTTTTGGGGTCTCAAGGTTGGCAAGTATGCTGTAAAAACGTAGTAATATTAAGCCTGACCATGTTGTTTTTTCTTGAACCTAACTTAGTGGTTTCATTGCCTAATCCTAAGTAAGTGTTTTCATTTAAATTCACAACATGAAGCATGTGTTTACTGTGACTGGAGAGTGACGCTGAGGGGTCTGATAAAGCTTCAGTTAATGATGAGCTGAGATGAACGTGCTGACAGTTTATACAGAACGACTTTTAAGCAAATGATTGGTTCAAGTCCGCATGCAGCTGCATCGATGACACTGGCCAACGCTTTGCACAGAGGTTGAGACACCTGAGAGCATTATTAACAAACACACCAGTTGTTTGTTAACACACCTCAGCCTCGGGCTACAGCAAAGACAACAGGCAGCACCATATACTCATCAGCAGTGATTCAGCTTACGGCTGCCGTTTGTTCTCTGAATGAGTCGTCGGAGGGAAGGATGGCCGCAAACGGCTGCTGGAAATGAAAGCAGGGAGACTTCAAAGG
The DNA here is from genome assembly GCA_916701665.1 of Sebastiscus tertius. Taxonomy (NCBI): domain Eukaryota; kingdom Metazoa; phylum Chordata; class Actinopteri; order Perciformes; family Sebastidae; genus Sebastiscus; species Sebastiscus tertius. The sequence continues at coordinate 39,249 of CAKAOH010033223.1, forward strand.
TGGTGTTTCCCCCACAACTTCTGGTGCTTAAGGACGGTATTATTGGTTGGGGGCTGAGGGATGTTGATATTTTAAGAGAGAAGGCCAGCGATATTCTTTATTTGTTGTGTTGTCAACAAATCTCATGAAAAGACTAACAGTTGTTAGTTTGTCTCTCAAAGACAAAAAGGGGTCAGAAAGGAACTCAGAATAAACTACAGTGACAATGTTGATCATTACTAAGGAAAATGTCAGTCAGCGCAACAGTGTGGCTCATTAATGCTAGCATATGGTGACCAGATCCCAACTAACCAAATGTGGGACAAAGAGTATGTTTGTGTGGGAGAAGAGTCAGCAACCTTCACTATCAAAAGAAAAAGAAGAAATCTGTCTGGAGCTGCAAAACATTTTGATCATTGTGATGAAGGTAACACAGCTTATAGTCTAAGTATATAGTATATAAGTCTAATGCAGTGAGGGCCAAAGTGCAAATGTACTACAGAGTATTAGGGCCACATTGAGGGGAAAAATATCGGAGATTTCGAGAATAAAGTCGCAATGTTACCAGAATGAAGTCATAACTCTACGAGAAAGAAAAGTCATAAAATTACGAGAATAAAGTCATAACTTAACAAGGAAAAAAGAAAATAACACGTAAAATTACTACTTTCTAACATTATGACTTTATTCTCATAATACTACTACTTCTTTTCTCGTAAACCTAGGACTTTATTCTCGTAATATTATGACTTTATTCTCGAAATCGCAGATTTTATTTTTTTTCCTCCAAGTGGCCCTAATACTCCGTCGTACTGTCGTACCATAGACCTACAACAATGATAAATAAAATTGAAAATGTAAACAAAAAACAGTTATTCATTTTATCAATGTGGGACACGTTACCAAGGCTCGTCTACAATTTTGATATACTGTTTATCTAATTTAAATAATAAACATTTCTATTCTGCCCGTTATCTTGTAACATCTCTATGCTTTGCCCGAATGCATCCATAGATCGGCACATCTCCGTAGAGATTCACATGAACTGTGTCGCTTCATGTTGTATTTTCGCTGTGTGAAATTGAAAAATAACTGGCAAATTTCACAAAAAAACTAGAATCGCTTTCCACCAGCTTAGAAATACTTATAATACAGTATATATACAGTATAAATATATATATATATATATATGTATAATTCTGTGGCTCTGGAGGAGCTGTGTCAAGTTTGATTTTAAAAACCCTGCTGTAGTTATTATCAAATTGATCTCGAGACTTCAAACTTATAACAGACAGATGAAGTCCGCTATGCTACAGGTTTCATGTCTAAAAAGTTCTCTTGCTGATGTGACGAGGTTAAATTTAACGTTCTGAGTTTGATCATCGTCGCCGAGGTATTTCTTCTCATCTGACTCTGGATCGCTGCTACTCTCTCTGCTCGACTCTCTCACCGTCTAGTCAGACTAAAGCAGCTTCCACAGTTATATAACAATTAATTAGACGGCTACGCACTCGTCTGCCATTTGAAGATACTTTCTCTGCTCTGAGAATGACGTGAACCTCCATTTACGTCATTACCGTCTCGCTTTCCTGTAATATAACAGCAATGTTCGGAGATAACGAACTCCGCATTTGACATTTTATAATTAGCTGAGAACTTTACACAAACAAAAAAATACCGCACAACTAATAATTGTCGTTCCAAACATTAGTGTCTGGACTGAGGACACCATGTCTTCGGCCCAGTTGGGCTTCACATCCTCTCACGTCACAGCTCAGTGCCGATATATTGATCCCACCATGCAGGCAGGTTTTGTTCTGTTATTGATTGCTGACCATTGCGGCTCAGAGACATATTGGGTTTCCAGATTAAAAAGGTCACTAGTTAGTTAAGAGGTTGCTTGTTAGCTAATGGTGTTAAGACGTTGGAGTGGGGAAGGTTATCAGTCTTTTCTACTACTGACTACTGCTCTGTGTGTTTATTTTGATCTCCTTTCCTCTCACCTGCTGTTGAACTTCTCAGGGTGCTTTTCCCGCATCAGATGGAAGCGATGGGCGATGGAGGCGTCCTGCAGGGAAAACAGAGGAGACAACATTACCTGCAGGACATCAGTAAAACCTTCACATTATCACAGCTTGCTGTAAGTCTACAGGCGTAAGAAGATGTTACACTGCAGTTCAAGTTCAACCATCTCTCACTTTTAGAACAAGCACCCTCACATCACAAAATAAGACATTCATTCATATTCGTTTAGTGAGTTAAAGGCATTTCATACTTTTGTTTCGTTGTTTACGTTCATTAGGATAATAGTGGGGGAGTGGCTTTGGAGGGAGGCCTGAAGGGACGGACTGTCAGTGTTGCTGACTTGGCGACTTTCTCTCTAGATTTAGGGACTTTTGGAGCCAGTGCTGCTAGCTACTTCCTTTGGAAAGGAGTTGGAAACACTGGGCTCGGTTTATCGGTTGTATCATTTTTAAAATCAACCGTACTCTTGGTTAGTTTCTCCTACCCAACTTTAATACTTACTCCTTTCAATAAAGGATAATCCTTAGTAAAATCTTTGAGTTTTGGTCTCTTGGTTGGACAAAACCAGTCAGAGGATGTCCTCTGGTATCTTTTTTTATTTTATAGACAAAACTATTAAACGAATAATCAGGAAAATAATCATTATTTACAACCCCACCATATTTATGTGTAGCATTGGATTTTACCACAGTAAGCTTGGTGTAGTTGTTTGGTCTCTGTAACGTTCCCACTAAAACAAACTCTTCGTCATGTGCTGCAGTAATTCAGTCTAAAGATGGACGACAGTGTAAAATACTAAGAAAAATGGAGCTCTGACTGACGAAAGGTCAAAAGTTGACCGGAGCAGGGCTCAGAGACTGGACCCTGCCCTCCTCTCCCCATGTGTTTAACCTCTGACCTCTGGGGCAGAGGTGAGCGTAACCCTGATCAGTCACGAGAGCAGCCTCAGTATGACCTCACTTACAGACAAACAAAAGCACCACGCTGTCACACCATGCACGCAATTTTCATTGCATTTATCATAGAAATGCTTGACGGTCACCTTTTAAAATGGTCAACTTGCATTTCATAATACTAAACTGTAAAAGTCAGATAAATCACAAGAATTTTGATTTAAAGCTCCTTTCAGACTCGTTACCTAAATGTGTAATTTTACACAGAACAGCTCCAGTGTGGCTCAGGTCTGAAATTAACATAAAGGCTACAGCAGCACAAGAATATCATGATCACGCTGCAAAACGCTTCACATCATGTAGGCATACCACACACACACAACATCCAGCAGCGTTCTGAGCTGTCAGTGGATGTGATCAATTAAACAGAGCAGCCTTAATTTGACTTCACGTTGAGTTTGACCAGAGCTGCTTCTTCTCCACTCAGGCCCGAGGATGTGATCTGTCTTCCACAGATAAACAGCAACCGTACATATAAAATATCGACTATATGTCAGAGGAAGCGATATAGCTAACGTAGATGTACATGGGGCTCTTGTGATGGAGACGGTGCACAGCACCAGAGAGCTCGGTGGATGGGAAGTGTCACTCTGATGGAGGAGTCAGTAATGATGTTAACGTATGAAGGCAGAGTCAAGGACTGTTATTGTGTAATGACATCATTTGGTCCTGCTTAAAGTGCTTAACAGTGACAAGATACATGACACACACCGACTTGCTTCCATAAAGACATGACATGAAAGACACATTAACTACTATAATATATATATTTTTTAAATTAAATATACATGGTAGGAAGTCGAGCTGCTACCGGAGCCGGGATGTATAGCAAGCGTGGAAAAAGAAATGTGCATTTTCAGGGGCAGCGAGGCTGGAAATCGTCGTTGGCGTTAAGTGCTGTGCCGCGCCAACAAGCAATGGTGCGCGCCTAGCCGTCGGTGTGGGGTATACTTAGAAAATAATAGGCTGATTTGATACATGTTTTTTGGTGGCGGTGTGTTTTGGTCTTTAGACATCCAGCTTAGTTTCACAAATCAGTAAAAGTGCAAAATGTTCTGAAGTCTCTCTCATATGAACCGGGAATTTAGGTATTCGTTAATCCCAAAGCTATATCAATACTTGGACATATGAGAACTCTGCTGATCTTGCTGCTCAAACTATTACTAATATTTTGTGCATTTCATAATGAAGGAAAGAAAAGTGTGGAACGGGAAAGTGGTACACAGCACAGGTGGGACGAAGTCATTGTTTTGCAAGTCCTGAGTAAAGTCCTAAACTTTGAGTTTTGAGTCCTAAACAAGTCATATTGCGCTCTTCACCAAATCTAATGCCATTTGCGTCTCCGTCTGTACTTTTTGACCCGGACGTTTTGCATACTGCAATTAATTTTTTGTTGACCACTGTGTAGTTTTTGTATGCAAAAAAAATTATATTTAGTATTATTATTTCCAACTGCCGCTCAGTAACGTAACGTTAGTTCTTCATGATTTTCTCCTGCAACTTGATTGGATGCTGTCCGATTGGGAAGATATAGAGAGTCCAAGTGACGTGACTCGAGTCCACAACTCTGTTACACAGACTAAAAATAAATATCAATAAATATAAATGACACAATGTGACATCTTTAAGCTCCACACAGTGTGCTAATATTACCAACCTGGCTCGTCATTAGGTGTTAATCTGCTAACGGGATATAACAGGAAAATGAGCAAGCTGCTGTTTAAGAGGCAACAAGTGTTCGTTTCCTACGTTTCCACTTCCTATGTAACGCATGCTTTATTTCATTTCATGGTAAAACTAGGGAATCTTAGTCTCTTTTTGTGATTTTAAAAGAGGTGTATATCTACACCTAAGACCCCGCTTTACACCTGGCATTAAAACACGTCTTGTATCCAGATTGCATCTAGATATGATTTAACCTGATTACATTTACACCTGGTATTAATATGTGTCTCCAGTGAACACATTGAGATCAAATTGAGATCCAATCGCCCTGTCTGAAAGGGCTGAGAGGAAGCCACCGGAGGCTGCATACGCACAGGCCTGCAGTGTGGCCGGTACGAAATGCACCAACACATCAGTCTAAAAATGCATTTACACCTGTACTTTTATGTAGTCAAGCACAATCCGACTGCAATCCAATCACCCAAAACACATTTTAATGCCAGGTGTAAAGGGGGTCAAAGTCTTACATCATTTAACTCTGACATGCCAAAGCATCAGTGACGGCAGCCTGGCACGCTGCCGGCCTGTGCAGGTGTTTCAGCAACAAGGAGAACGGAAGTTTGTGACAAGACAGGTGGACAGGTGCAATTACACGCATCCTCAACCGTCACCCTCGAAAACCATCCACCGGTGCTGCCGGCCTGCCGCAACGCACCTCCTCAATACTACGGCGATGTGCTGAGATATCACAGCATCAGCAAATCTTAAAATAGAGCCGCATCTGCTGCTTTAACTGGCGGAGAATTTGATACTGGAACCAGGGGAGTGAGGAGACATCACAGGTGAACCGCTTTTCAAGACACATGAGACCAACATCGCTCACACAGCTCAAACTAAAGAGCTGATTCTCTGGCAAGGTTACTCATCACAACAACACGCATGCATGCAAGAAGAAAAAGCTGCCTGAGGAGCCTTTGCGAGCAAAACAGTTGTGTTTTCACTGATTTTGGTAGAATGTGGGCAGCGAGTCCAGCTCAGCATGTGGATCAGGGCCAGACAGTGACACAAAGTGGCCGCAAAGCTTTCCAAAACGTGACGGGCTGCTTCATGTCACTAAATCTGCTCTCAGTCCCCTGCTGCAGGCTAACACTGACCAGTCCCGCTTTTATGAATTTCGTCCCCCTGAAAAATCGGGCTGTAACAATATGTGACATTTGCCGTCGCCTATAGTTGCCTGTGTGATGAAGGTTGTTTTGATCTTGCCGTTTGAAGTTTTTGCACACGGTGCGTGGGGGCAAGAGGAGGTGCTACTGGATGGGTGATGTGAAAAGTAGGACGGGGAAAAAGGGAGAGACAAACAACAACAAAAAAAACAACAACAAAAACGCCGGCTGGAAAATGTCACCTCAGTGGGACCCACAGCAGAGTGATAGGTTGTCAGTTCACCCCTATTGTGTTTCACTGGCCTCTGGTTAGGGGCTTGGTTAGCTTAATGTCAAAGAGAAATGTCATAGTCAGCCTCTAATCTCTCATATCCTATGATTCTCCTATAGCTAAACATACACCATCTATGATTTAAAGGTAACATTTCAGGGGATCTATTAGCAGAAATGGAATATAATATTAATAACTGTTTTCATGAGTGTATAATCACCTGAAACTAAGAACCATTGTGTTTTCGTTAGCTTAGAATGAGCCGTTTATGTCTACATAAGGAGCGGGTCTTCTTCACGGAGTCCACCATGTTGCTCCAGCATGTTTCTACAGTAGCCCAGAACAGACAAACCAAACACTGGCTCTAGAGAGAGACTTTTGCATTTTTAGTAGTGTTATCATGGTAAAGATGGCCTCTGAGTGAGGCGAACAATGTTACCATGTTTTGCACTCATCTGCATGTGGTTCACGTCACCGCAGTCTTGTAAAGGGAGGAGTGAGAGAAGGGGAACTCAGTTGGTTGTAATCTGCAACCACACCACTAGATGTCACCAAATCCTACACACTGTCCCTTTAAGAGGTCTTCGTTTTATACCAACATTTCAGAACCGACACTCCTACTCCTATTATTATGGAAGGTTCTGCATAATAAAAATACTAATATGGTAATATTCAAATAAAAAATCAAACCTTTGACTTACTGTCTCATAAATTGGACTTAACTTAATAACATAATTTTCACTTATCTCACATTCTTACTTATTTATATTTATCATGTTTCCTGGCAGAAATGGGTTTCTCGACATAAAATATAAATAATGCTTTTAGTTTTAAATTTTAAGTAAAAAGTGTACATAAGGTATTTTAAAAAATAATTAAAGGTGCTAAATGCAAGATTGGGAGCATTTCTATTGCTTCTCAACAGCTCTCAACATGGCGACCGCTGAGCTGACGGCTCGCAGCCAACGGTGCTAATAGCGCTAACAGTAAAAAACAAAGGTAACGGTGCTGACGGAGCTAACAGTGTCAACCTGAGGGGGAACTGAAGGGTGGGTGCTACGCCTCCACAGTGGGTGCCGTCAGTCGGGACGGCGTTATCAACTGTAACTGCCGTGTGAGAGCGTTGCAGAACGGCGACCATGAGCTAACCAGTGGGGAACCGAACATGTACGAACATGCACTAAAAGCATGGACGGCCGACCTGGCTATGTCAACAAAGCATACAACATTGAATAGAGCTCGTATAGAGCACCTTTAAATTAACAGCACTTTTACTTTATTAAAATATTTGTCTACTCTTCCCAGAGGCTGATATAAGAGAATCTTTGAAAATGTTAAGTCTGTGAAAGAAAGTAAAGTTATGAAATGCATAAACAGATGAAGCTGGAGTATCTAAAAGTTATCCTATGGAGCATTGTTTTTAAGAGTGGGTCTGCACAGGTGATGTCATGTACTTTTGTTCACCAAACAGGATTTAGTAATTGAAAGCAGCATATAAAAGCATCTAAAATTAATAGAGTTTTCAAGTGTCGTAATAAACAACATCTAAAGATGTTTTTTTAATTTGTTTTTATGTTGTTTATTTAGTCATGAATTATTAATATCATAGAGACATACTGAAGGTTTGAAGCCAAGCTTTCAGCGGCTTTAAAGACCGTCCAGGTGTGTGTGAATGTGCTTGTGTGTCCACATTTTTGACCGTGTGTGTGTGTGTGTGTGAGCGCCGTTCCTCCCGTCTTTAAGACCAGCCAGGTGTCACTCAGCACGGTCATTCATTACCGCGGTAACCTGGCCTGAACCTGGCAGACGCTTACTTCCTGTCACTGATACTTCCCCTGACCTTCAGTCTGTGCCAGCGCTACTCCATCTCTCTCACACACACACATCATTTTATATGCACACTTTCTGCTCCTTGTGGCCTGTTTTCTGAACAAACACTAACACACTCTGTTCAGGACAGCGTTATATTTAATAGGGCCTTTGTCCCCATAAAAAGTCAAATACTGGCAGCGATGTCAGGGAGTAACTGCAGCACCTTTCCAGTCCTCTTAATTTAATAAAACAATGAAAAATCTGATGAGACTCTCAACTTATGAAGTATCCTGGGGCGTAGAGGCAAACACTCGCACTGAGTTCTGCTCCCCTCAGCAGTGTCTCCTGTTTGTCTGAGTGCTCAATAAAAGACATGCACCCCTTTACGTTACTGTGTAACCTGTCTACAGGCCCAGACACACCGAACAGACATTAAAGAACTAGCTGCAATGAAGGCCGACCTTTACATTGCCCACGTCACCTTTGTTTTGGCCAAAAAACTGCACTTGAACACACTGCAAAGACTACAGCCGACGGCCAACTACAACGTACGTTCTGTGCTTGCGTGAAATGAAATAACTCTCCACACCAGCAGGAGGCGTTAGTCTGTATTCGTCATTCAAGAAGGGAAACCAGAAGACCAAGAAATGAAATACAGCGGCGTTTGCTGAACATTTTCACACCACTCTCACCACTTAGCTTCATTCCAGATGGCCATGACGTTGTGTAAATATCAGTGCATTGGAATGATCAGATGAGATGAAGTTAACATGTCTGAAGAAGCAGTCAGACTTCACATGGCTATATTTCCCCTCGCGGGCAGAAGGTAACATGAATGAGAAGTCCTTAAAATGCTCAGAAAACAGAAACTGGACAAACTCCATCTAAAGGAAGGAAGATTGTGTGACACTGCTGAAAGCTCCAGAACACCTACTAAATGGACCTCATGGTGAAGAACAATTAGCTCACTGTAATCCTACCTGCAGTAGGATTCAGGAGGGCTGCAGTGAACTGCATTAGCCCCTTTCATGTTAGTCGTCCCCGTGCAGCTTCTGCCAATCAGGTGAAAGAAGCAGCTCGCGACTTATATGTCCATCAGAAGAGGGTCGTCTGTCTACACGCCCTCCTGGCGAACGGCTCAGTCGGGGCTCGCGGTGCACAGAAGGTATTGGCCATTAACACTAGGAATCATCTTGCAGGGCACACACGCAGCCATGTGCATGCCTATACACATTTACACCTGCGCACCCATCCACAGAAACTCCGGCACAGAGACACGCGCTGCAGAGGGATCAGCTTCCTCCCTGCAACATGAGGTGGCATCTTTAATGGCTGCTGACATGGTGTGATTTCCTTCTCTCAGATTCCTCTCACCAGATTCTTTCCAGGCTGCAGGTCAAGTGAAAGCACTTTAGGAACCGACACCGACACCGACCTGCAGATGCTTACACCCACTGCCGTTATTTATTAAGTGTTTATTAAAGGGTAACTTCAGTATTTTTCAACCTGGACCCTATTTTCCCATGTTGGTCGAGTATTGAGGGACAACGCTGTAGATGGCAGCCGCTAAATGAGCTGTAACGTTATCATTTCGGGCACCCTGGCACCGCCATTCTACGTCCACTAAAAGTGCTTCTTTTTGCCACTGACAGGCTCAGATTGTTATTATAAGTGTCTGGCAACATTATGTAAAGCACCCTACAGAGAAATAAAATGCTTTTGCTTTCTGTTTATCATTGCGTCATATGACTTGCTGACGGAAGACAATGGTGGAAACATGAGTCAGAGTTGGAGAAAGGAGTGCCGGTGTTGTCAGAGTTTGTCGTGTTGGAGCACAGAAAGTGTAGCTTAGTGTTATCTAAAAAAATGTCAATGTCATGGCTGAATATTTAGATGATTTCTACAATGTGGACACACAATAACAACAAACAGACCGGATGAAGCGAAAGGTAAGAAAAAAACAAGCACTTTTAGTAGACGTAAACTGATGGTGCCAGGTTGCCCCAAATGATTACATTACAGCTTGTTTAGCGGCTGGCAGCTGCAGCGTTCTTCATCAGTACTGGACCAATTTCAAAAAGTATAAATACCAACGTTACCTTTTAATTCAGTATTCTAAAAATGAACGCTTTAAACCTGCAGTACATTTTTGACATCATTGGGCAAAAAATCCTTAATAACCTTTCAGCATATTGTAATTCAAGTGTTCTGAGAGAAAACTAGACGTCTGCACCTCCTCATGGCTCTGTTTTCAGGCTTTAGAAAATCTAGCCTGTGACGGGAGACTTTGACCAATCACAGGTCATTTAAGAGAGACAGAGCGTTCCTATTGGCTGTTCATTCAACGGAGTCAGCTGTCTTGTAATGTACTGTTCAGCTGTAAAATGAGAAAGTTTGCTCTGGCTGGTGGGTGGTGCTTGTTGTTTCCTCAGCTTATCTCAAACTTTCTCATTTTACAGCTAAACAGTACGTTACAAGATGATTCTGAAGACATTTGAGGCGAGAAATAGGCATTACCGAAACAGAATATTGATTCATATTTGATCAGCGCTGCTTAGTTTGACCGTTTGGTCAAAGTTTGCGAGTGACTGACAGCTGCTCAGAGACGGCGAGGCTCCAGATCAGCTCTGATTGGTTGTTTTCCTCTGGTCTGTGAAATCCTGCAGCTGCCATTAGGAGCACCAGAGGACACCGGAGGACACAGAGGGACATGATTTTTTTAATGCACTACTGTCAGGATATAGTGACCGTTTTATAAAAATAACTTTTTTTTAATCTCATTTGCTCCATTTCTACCCACTGCAGCTTTAAATGCATTATTTTAATCTGTAACTGAATCTGTGTGGAGCTATAAAATGTGACAGTATCAAATTATATGGAGCCACATGAAGCTGAAAAAAGAGGCAGAGGGCGGCTTCACACATATTTTTTATTGCTATCCTCTTGCCAGCCCCCACAGTGAGCCCACTGCTCAAAGCACCTTCAGACCGCCAGTTGCTCCTGCCAATGGCTGATCCTACCAAATCCTCATCTTCTACAAAGACGATACAAACAACTTTAGGTATGTTTAAAGCTATTTTGCAAATATAAGAGTATTTACAAACTTATTTTTGCCTCTCGCGATCCATACAATCATATCTATCTAGAATATGGGAATAAATTTAAACAGAAATCATATACCTTCTGATTTCTGTTTGAGAACTGTAAATCATTTACAGTTCTGAGTGCCTTGGCTGAGCCGACCACATGCTCCACACCATGTCATCCACAATTAAGTCAGTGAGATAAAGGACAGATGACTGAGCAAGCTTTCAGATTCGGCCTTGCCAGCCTCCCGTCTCCATAGCAACCAAACCCTGAGCAGCAAGGTCTACAACGGGATGGCCGGAAACGCAAACCGAGTATGGTTAGTAAAGCAGATTTGAGGGTTACTAATGGCTACCTCATTGGCGTGAGTCAGAGAACGGTTTGCTCAGGTGTCGTGTGCTGCAGATACTCAGCCATCTGTCACTGGTGCTCGTGGAGGCACAGCGATCTGTCGTTGTTTAATGGCCATGAAACTATTGGAGGGTTGTCAGAACCCGAGGAAAACAGACGCAGTTTCACACAGACGGCCTCTACGTTGAAGGATAAAGTTGGTGTTTAAATATATTTTTCTTATTGTCAACAAATCCCATGAATAGATCAAAACTAACAATGTGTTCCTCTCAATACTTTAAAACTTCCCAACCCCGTCCGTGGCTCTCAGCGCCGAGTCTATTCAGCCCCAAGCCAATAGTTTTATTTCTTTTAAGACTAAGATTAATTTGCATTTTGAGTGCTTGTGAGTTTTTACGGCAGTAAACACGGATATAAAACAATACAGGATGTTTTATGAGGAAGGAAATTGACTAAACACGTTTGGTAGACCTCAAGGATTCACATAATGTTTGAACATGTTCAAAAAGAGAACTGCACAGGGCACCCAATACCGGGCTGAAAAGATGTGTATTGCTAAGTTTCAAGCCTGTTTCACCTCTGACTAAGCTTGCCGCGGTAGTCGGAGTTACTCGGTGTTCGGGGATACACCGATTACATTACTTGCCCACCGCCTGCACCGAAGTTTAACTATTTTTTATAGAAATAAAAACTCATTTAGTTCATTTTCAATGCTAGAAACTGAAATTAAGCGCGTTGGCACCGTACGGACTCTCAGCACAGAGTAGCAGGAGTCAGATTTCACACACACGGGACGAGAGAAAGTTGAGAGATGATGGCGGAGGATTTGGTATCACAGCGAAAAGCAAAAGCGCCTATTTGGCAATATTTCGGATTCAAACCCAATGCTATAAGGGAACCATAACGTTTATGAGACAATTAGATGACAAAGCGGTCACAGCCAGTGTGAGTGGCGCAGTGAAAGCTCGACCGGAGAGGCCAGACACACAGACATCCAACATCAAAGATCAAAGTAAGCGCTCTACAGATATTCAGCTTCATCTTTTCTTGTAAAATGTCCGGTGTAATCTGTAACGGCGGTGTTGTCACAAGTTTATTAACCGGTGGCGAAATTTCCTCACCGTTGACATCCCTACCTCTGACCACATCCAGCATCTCTGCTTGGTCAGAAGTGTGTTCTATTGCACCTGTAAGCACTCCCAACAGATGTCACAGTGTCCTGTAGTACATCACTGCAGCAACGTGAGAAGTTACTGGCAATGCATGATATTATATGATCTTATGATTCTTTATAAAATCCCTAAGTAGCACACAATGGAAATATTTCTTTCAAGCACCATCACCCCTGCATCTTTGATTAAAAAGCCACGACGAGGTACAAATGACAATGCACATATAGATTAGTATGTCATTGGCTTTATGCTTATGTGTTGTGTGTCTACAGCGACGCCTACATGCAGATATCAGCGGGGGTGCAGTTATATAACATCGCTGTGGTTCATCCTGTTCTTGCCAAAACCCCCTTTTACTTCTACCAGCGCACATATGTTCTCTTCACACTTATGTCACTGCTGTTTATTTATAGTCATATATGCTGTGCTGTATATCTAATGAGTTTTATTCATCAGCTTAATGGTGCTTGAATGTTTAAGAAAAACAATCAGATGGCACCTACTTACTGATATGATGATGACTCAGCTCAAAGTTTGGAAAAACACCAACAACAGTGTGGTTTCCATCGTTACACTGATATACACACTGTGCTTCTAATTACTAGTTTGGTATGATGGTGTTTATTTGCTGCGCTGGTATATGAACGAAGGCTTCCTCACACTGACCAGAGAGGCAATAAAGTAGAGTGCAGGCTATTAATAGGATGCATGCAAAGTCTGTAAGCTGATGACAGTGGAGTTAATTTAAATAACTATATATATATATAACTGTAGCGTCAGATTCATTCTTGAGTCCAAACCACATTACAGGACTAGGAAAGTCTATATGAATCCCTTCATGCTGCCATTTTGCCATAAAGAAATACAGACATGCAGTGAAGACATATCCACTATTTGACTGCTCTGAAGCTAAATCAGCAGACCGGCACCGTGATAACTTCTTGAAGGCCTTGTTTGTCACCTCGGTATAAACGTCCCTGAGCCTTCATACAAGTATCTCCATCAGGACAAGGTAAAAAGGTTGCTAGGCAACTGGGACCTGGCAGCATGTTTCTTTCCTCCAATTAAAAGAGGAAACCTGCCCGAGAGGGAGCAGAAATTCACTGGTGAATCTACTAATTGCTTGTGTCCACAAAGACCAGGTAATCTTTCTGACTGTGTTGTTATTGTTACGATGCAGTCAGACGATTTGGGGGCAGGATTATGCTATAGATTTTGCCATATTGTATATTTAATCTAGTATGTTTTTTTTTGTTAAATTAGTGATGGTTTTTACACATATACTGGTCCCTGGTTACAATTTACATTCAAATGTATTATTGAGACCTAGTTAGATGAACTTTATGTCTTTACAAACTTATTTAAAACCTGACATGTTTCACTCCATTGAACCTCTGCATCTGTATCTGTAACCTCTTACAGATGTTTGTGCTGACCATGACACACAGACAGTAATGCTCGAAGTTCATCTGCACCAAATCACATTGATGTTTTTGATGTTTTTGTGTGATAAAGACGTAAGGGCTTGTTTAATTGTTAATACCAGTACCAGAATATTTTGTCATAGTTGTAGTGTTGTCACGATACCAAAATTATGACTTTGATACGATACCTGCCTAAATATCTCGATACCGATACTGAAACGATACCAGAGCAAAAATCTAAAACATCAGGAAAAGTAATGGAATAATAAATGACAGAACATATAACTTATTTTTTTTTATTAATTAAAAATTAAAAAAATTATTAATTAAAAAAATGAAATGGTATGCATTAATCTGATGTCCCCTATACTTGCGTTTGTGATTTCTTTGATAATTAAATTTATAGTTGTATTTATTTCTTTGCATTTATATTTGATAATGCACACACATTTACATTTCTTCTCTATTCTTATTTATACATATGATACGGACAAGCAAATTATTCAACCAATACCTGTTGGTGAATGGATAATTATTATTTTTTAAAATGTAACGTAATGTGATATTTAGTAGTTGAAACCTTCTAGCCTTGTAATGCCTTATAATATATATGTCTTATATTTTTTCAGGTTCTTTAAGAAGTGTTTCTAGTTACTAAATGCAGACCATATTTGGGATTGTTTTCCCCTTTGGAAACGAAGTAGTATCCACCATGTTCAAGCCATATGGGAAATAGATTATCAGTCATATGTTCAGTTTCCTTACCACTCCAATAGAGAAGTAGTTGTTGACGATGCTGTAGGGGACGGGGTCTCCCTTCTCCTCCTTGTCATCAGGGACGATGTCTATGTTCCAGCGGTCCAGCACCACCTCTGCGCTGTGCTCGATGTCCCGAAGGAACTTCAGCAAGCTGCCGCCCTCGTAACCTGCAGAGAACATACAGAGGAGGAGGATTGTACACTCAGTACAAATACAAGCAAATGCACTGATACAAACAGAGAAGATCCATACTATGTCCAAAACTACATCACTGTTCATGTTGTGTATTTGTGATGCCAGTCAGCCAATACAAGTGCAACTTCAGTGCATTTTTTAAAGGAAATCTTAAGGCTACAGCATTCAATCAAATGTCACAGACTACTGTGCTTCCAACTTTGCGGCAGCAGTTTGAGGAAGGCTGTGTCCTGCTTCAACATGATAACGCCCTCAAAGCTATGACCATAAAGAAATGGCTTTCCCAGTTTGGTGGCCTGCACAGAGCCCTGACCTCGACCAGATCCAACACCATTGGGATGAACACAGACTGAAGCCGGGCCTTATCGACCAACATCAGTGTCTGACCTCATTAATGCTCTTGTAGCCAAAAGGGAGTTATTATTTCACCCATTCCATATCTAAAAGCCCTACATTTAACTGGTGGAATGGTGAATTATATGGGCTGAAACATGAAACACAATGGCACTGATTATGCTGCCATTTCATAAAGAGACCGCCGCCCTCACCACCTCCGAACCTAGAACACGGCCCGGGCCTGACAGCACCCCGGGGAGCCCTCAGGTTTTGCTCTGCAGCTGACAGCCTACGTTCCAAGGGCGTCACGAGGGCGTGAGGCATTAATGAGTACCATCACACTGGGAGCATCATGTGTGAAATAGGAGTGTGTTTTGCATATTCTGACATACTGGTACTTTTATAATATAACAGCAATT
Source organism: Sebastiscus tertius (assembly GCA_916701665.1). NCBI lineage: Eukaryota > Metazoa > Chordata > Actinopteri > Perciformes > Sebastidae > Sebastiscus > Sebastiscus tertius. The sequence continues at coordinate 54,860 of CAKAOH010033223.1, forward strand.
TCAGAGGGAACAATTTCCGTTTCAAATAAAAAACAATCGTCCCTTTCCCACTGGATCCTTCACCACATTTTATCCTGAAAGTGTACACACACTCACACACACACCATCATTATAAGAACTTGTATCATACACTGAAGAGCCCTTGAACAGTCTCAAATCTACAAATGACGACATAAGACATCAGAAGAAGCTTTTGTCAAAAGAAATAAACTCAAACATAACAAACTCATTTGTGTCTAACAAGACTAATGCCTCATTTCCACACTGCATGGTTTGACTTGCCCCACTTTAGGTACCAGGTCCTTTCTCTATTTCATTTCTCAGCTGATAACCATAGCGTGAAATCATCTTCAACACAACTCGGTGAATCCTTTCATCGGCAACCAAACAGAGGAACGTCTGGACTCCGTAAAGGGGACCTATTGTGCTTTTTCCTTTTCCTTTAGTGTGTTATATAGTTTTTTGTGCATGTAAAAGGTCTGCAAAGTTACAAAGTCCAACTTCCACGCCAAATGGAGTTACTCTCCCCACAGAAACACTGCTCCTGAACTGCCTGAAACGCCTAGCTTGAAGTCACGCCTTTTCTTCCGTAACATGGTGATGTCACCAAGTAACACATTTTGCACTTGTGACTTGTTTGGCACGCCCTCATACAAAGCTAGTTTGAGCGGAGCTAGAGTGGAGTCTGAAGAGGTTGACCTATCACAACAGTGGGCGAGCTGACCAATCAGAGCAGACTGGGCTTTTCAAGAGGGTGTGGTGGGGTTTCTATTAGAAACCCGAACCTGAAAACAAGCATAATAGGTCCTCTTTAAATTGTACGCCGTAGTTTTGCGGGCTGTTTTTTTTTTTTTTTTATAAATCTGGGTGGAATGAATACAAAAATTGCGGTTGCTATTGACAGTAGCTTGGCTTCTTAAACAAGTTTCAAGTTTCAAGTTTATTCGTCACATACACAATTATACAAGTATAATGCGCAGTAAAATGCTTATGTACCTCTCTGGCTGTACAGTGCAACTAAAATAAACCAGCCAACATAAATAATAAACCAATATAACATTACCAATAACCAACATAACAAAAGTGCGTGCATGACGGGTTTGTGCAGGATGTTCCATGACGCGTTAGTGACAATTCTAATGTTGATTCTCTCTGAACAATCAGTGGTCTGCAGTGTTTTAACTCTACCTTCTAGTATTGGGGTGGTACCAAAAAAAGTACCAGGAACTATCCACGACTAGTGCTACTGGAAAACCAAAAAAAGAGTTGATTTGAGTACAGCCTTGCCGTGGCAAATGCGGCATAATAGTTTTGACCTAATGATGGTGCTAGATGAAAATGAGGGGATCATGAACAACATTTCATGGCAATCCATTCGACAAGTTGTCAAGATATTTCACGAAAAAAAAATAAAAATTAAAGAATTAAGCATCTGGCGGTATTAAAAGAAAAGTCAGGGGAACAGCAAAGTCAGTATGATTCACCCTCTGGGGAACATGAATGTCTGTGGCACAAAATGTTGTGCCAGTACATCTGATGGATGTTGAGATATTTCACAGGATAAGCTAAAAGTTTGACCTGCTAGTGGCGCTACATGAAAAGTCAGGGGATCATCACAGTCATAACAGTTCATCCTCTGGGCACCAGATCTCTACCAAATGTCTTGGAAATCCAATCAATTTCAAAACGTATGTGAAGTGTCTGTAAGCCAAAACTTTCAACTTGCTGGTGGCTTTAGAGGAAAAGTCAGGGGATGACCCTGAGTAGGATTCATCCTTTGAGGAATATTATTGTAAAATGTCATGGAAATCCATCCAATTGTTGTTATATATAGTATAAATAGTTGATAATCCAGTCTGGACCAAAGTGGACCAACCGACCGACCGACTATACATGCCGTTAGCGTTGGCTACAGAGACTCCAGCTCCTACTTCAACGTTTATTTCTGGGAATGATGACCCCGAAGCTGCCCCCCACTCCGGACCTGGCAGCTTATTGATGAAATGTCATTCATAAGCCCGAGTAAGTGCTCTGCTGGTCCTCCAAGCAGCAACAATCAAGTAGTCATAAACAGCCAGTCTAATTACTGGCCCACAAGTACCGCAACAAATCAATGGTGCTTTGCATATTAACCGTTTTTAATTTGACACCTAAGAGCTCCCACTTTCCTCTTCCCATCTTTAATTTCCCGAAAACATGCACACACATGCTTGCCTTTTGTATTCTAGTGTGCAACTGAGACGCTTCCTGGAATACACTACACATTTAGGTTCTGTCTTAAATGAACCAAGATGAACCTTTACAGATAATCTGATATATTTTTCTTTTCCCTGAAATAGTGAGAGGATAACTAGAAATCTATAAATTAATGTTTTTATCCCTTTAAGTAGCTTTAAGGCTTGAAAAATCATCTTATTCTACTCTTCCCTTTTTACGTTATCTGAAGGCCACCGTAGTTCTCAATCATGCTTGTGAAACTGCGGTACCGCCAGCCGCCGTCAGACTTCCGTTGCTCCTAAAGTAGTGTTATTATGGTAACCTCTGAGCGATCTGGTTTTACACTCGGTGGCCCTAGCTCACGTTACCGCAGTCTTGGAAAGGGAGGAGTGAGCGGAGGGGTATTCAGTTGGTTGCCATCTGCAACCACACTGCTAGATGCAACCAAATCCTACACACTGTCCCTTTAAATACACGTTACTGTCTATTGTTTCTCTACTAGATTGTTTGTAACTTCAGACAGAGTTAAATCAGATCCCACAGCACATAAGAGAAGAGAAACATTTCTAACCTATTGAAGGGAAAGTGTATTGTGAGGCACTAAACAACACTATGTGAAAATATTCCGGCTTGTGCTGGACTGATCTGGTCTGGGTTCACTTTTTAAGTTTCATAAATGTCTACGCACAAATGACCGTGGTGTGAAAGATTACACAAAACACACAAAGACAGATGATTGAGTGAGTGCCTCACCTCCTCCCCAGCGTAAGCAGCGTGCCAGGTCGTTTCCGGTGCCCAGCGGCAGGATGGCCACTGGAGGGTGCCTGGCAAAGTTGGCCTTATCTGCAAAGACAAACAGATCAATCTTATATTTGGTTAGTTGAACAGTCCTTGAAACAACCTGCTTCTAGGGCAACGTGGGACTTATTTCTGGGTCTCTTGGTTATAATAACATTATCATGCATAACTAAGTGGTTTTGTTGTCTTTTTGTCTGTGTTCAAAACATTTCATTCAGTTTTACAACATGTTAGAATGTGTTGCTTTTAAGTTTCGCTTTCACTTTTACAACGTAGTAGGTGTAGCAGGCCCCTACTGACCACATGTATGAGGCTTATAACGACTCATGACGCACATTTAATGAGCTGATAATAGTCGGATCGGCAGCATGGCAGGTCAAAAATCTGATTTTTACAAGATCTCAGTCATTAACTTGATGAGTACAATGTTACCATAACCTCTAGAAACCATGGCCCAAACTGTGAAAATAATATTGGTAATATTGTTATTGGAATCTGTGTACCTATGCAGTCGAGGATCCAGCCCACAGTGCCGTCACCTCCACAAGCAAGCACCCGGAAATCAGGGACATCGTGGAAAAAGTTGAGCCTAAAACGACAGAAGATCCAGCAGATTTAACCAACACATGCAGAAACAAAAACAAATGTACTGTTCAGCCTTTTTCTACACACGGCTCCTCTATCTCAATGTCAAAGTGTATTTTAGGTGATAAGTCCTTTGATTGGATTTCTGAACGGTTGAGACGGGGATTTTCTGAGCTCTGAATGATTTAGAGCTGAAAGGCAGAGAGACACGCAGAGAGAGAGACAGACAGACGGAGAGAGAGAGACAGTTTAATCAATGTGCGCCCTCTCCAGCTGTGTTCACTCCACTCTTTTCCCTAGAAACCACAGTCACAGAGTGTGTGCCCTTCAAAGGGACCTTTAATGTGCGTTGGGACAAAGGTGTCGACAGTAGCTTTCATCTCTCTCCATCATGAGACAGCTGCAAACGGGGCACAGACCCCTTTCACACCGACCACCTGGTCTTGCACAGTAACAGCCCATAGGCCCTCTAAATCATGTCTACATCTTAAAATAGATATTATATGGTGTTGCACAGTGAAAACTTCAGTGTTATAGGTGGCGATTATCTCTGGTGATGTGGGGGCATTAACGAGATGACAGGTTCAGTCAACAGGATAAATATGATGATATTAGTTTAGTTTTCTCAGTGTAAATCATAAATAAATCACAAAAAGACCAAAAAAATGTCTTATACATCTTATTCCTCTTTGCCATTGAGCTCCATTGCTGCCCGAGAACTATTAAAATCTAAGGCTGTCAACCAATTCAAATTGATTAAATGAATCGCAAATTAATCAAACGTTTTTTTGATCTGTTCAAAATGTACCTTAAAGGGAGATTTGTCAAGTATTTAATCCTCTTATCAACATGGGAGTGGACAAATATGCTGCTTTATGCAAATGTATGTATATATTTATTATTGGAAGTCAATTAACAACACAAAACAATGACAGATATTGTCCAGAAACCCTCACAGGTACTGCATTTAGCAAAAAAAAATGCTCAAATCATAACATGGCAAACTGCAGCCCAACAGGCAACAACAGCTGTCAGTGTGTCAGTGTGCTGACTTGACTATGACTTGCCCCAAACATATGATTATCATAAAGTGGGCATGTCTGTAAAGGGAGACTCGTGGGTACCCATAGAACCAAAATTTTGCGTTAAGTTTGGAGTGTTATTTAGCCTCCTTCCTGACGAGCTAGTATAACATACAGTATATTTGTGACCCTTCTTCAACGTCTGCAGAGACAGTCAGGAAGTTTGAACATGTAGAAAAATGGGCTTAGGCCGCATTCAGGCCATGTTTCTTCCATTTTTTACCATTTTTTTGAGACCTTAAACTCATGTTCACAATGTTTACTGAGGTCATAAATCAAGTGAGAAGTAGGCTCATTTTCTCATAGACTTCTATACAACCAGACTTCTTTTTGAAGCCAGAGGAGTCGCCCCCTGCTGGCTGTTAGAGAGAATGCAAGCTTAAGGCACTTCAGCATTGGCTTCACTTTTCAGACCCAGAGGTCACCCACTCTTAGCCTCCTTATTCATTTGAATGACACCAGTCTGCAGGGTTGTTGTTGCCAGATCGCAAGGTGATATCATTCAGCAAGGCGCTGTGTTAGGCAATCAAACATGTGCTGGTTGGTTATTTTCTAGTGTGAACATCACATATCTGTTTACGTTGCGGTCAGCATTCAAATAAAATAGTTGCCATCGTGAGTTTTAAAGTCTTGTGTCAGAGTTTTATAAACCGTGGTGCTTTGGTGTCTGATAAACCTTCATACTGATGGATCTAATTGCCATCCTTTTTCCTTCAAGTCTAAACAGTTCAAACATGTATTCCTAAACAGCCTCCTCAGTTTTTGCTCGTGTCAGTGGTACACTCACATCAAAGTAGGTGCTGGATTATTTCTGGATGGGGTCAGATGATGCAGAGGCCGTGAGGCAAACAGCCCTCTCTAATGGACATGCAGAGAAACTACAACATGCACCCACCGTGGGGACGTTTCCGCAACATGCAGCTGTGTATCGCAACCAAAAACACTTCCATGTCAGCATTAAATTTTAATTAAGCCACCTAATCCTGCCTGTTTGCGGCTATGCTTTATGTATGACAGCTTAGGGCATCAACAAAGAGCCGAATGGAGGTTTCACATTAATGGAAGGAGCTGAAACAACGTTTGTAATGACCGAAAATACAATGCATTCCCTAAACAAATTACTCAGAGTGAGCTGCCTCTCACCTCAAAGCCTGCGGAGCCCGTTGCTAGGGAGCCCATGGTAACAGTTGTAGAGAGTTCAGCTGAGAGCAGGTTAACCCTCTACGTGTCAACAGACCTTCATTCAGCCTCGTGTTTATTTGTATGCATGTGTTAATATCCACTTGTGCATACTCTCTCAACCTCTTAGCAGCACCAACAACTATCCCACTACGTCCCCCCCTGAGCTCAGATGTGTGAGATTAGAATAATGGACCTCATGCACTTGAATGGATGGAGCTGAGCACGACGAAGGAGATTCTTTATTCATAATTACTGTAAGTCCCAATCAAAACAAAATGTCCTTTGTCTAAGAGAGGGGTTCTCAAACTTTTTGGGGCCAAGGGAGAACCGAATCGTAACATCGATTATGCCGATTCTTACTACCATTTGTACTCCTAAGGCCCCGACACACCGAGCTGACGGTCGGCCTTCAGACGTTTTTGGGCTATTGATGAGCGTCTGTCGGCCTAGTTTTTGGGTCGGTGAGAGAAATGCCTCTGATTGGCTGTTCAGCTTAAACGAATCGGTGCACGAGAAGAGAAACGGACGTGAGGATAGGGACGGCAGAAAAATGTACTTCAGCCACCTAAAAGAAAGGCTCACCTAAAAATTTGATATCCGTTTAAGTGTACACTATATTTAGAATATTTTCCGATGGTGAACGACGAAGTGAAACGTATCTATACTGTTTTTGTCATCTGAGCCTGCTGGCTTTGGAGAGAGCAGAGATTCACTTTCAGTCCAGTTCCCCGTCGGAGAGGGCTCTCTGACGGCAAGATAAAGCGTACACTTAAACAAATATTGATTTTCTTTAAGTGACCCTTTCTTTTAGGTGGCTAAAATAAGTTTTGTTGCCGGCCCCGTCCACAGCAGTACATTTGCTCCGGTTACTCCTGTCTGTTTCTCCAAACTGGGGGCGTGCCGACCATCATCTACTGTAGGTAATACACTGACTATGGAGAAGTACCTCGTACAACCCCACTTCAAAACACCCAAACTATCCCTTTAATGCCATTGGAAGTATTTTCAACCTAGATACTTCAGATCTGTTTCATAATGATAATCAGAAACACATGCTCGTTGTGCCCTGAAGTGAAGTGACTGATTCGTGACAGATTGATGTGATGTGTCACAATCATATCCGAGTTTCTATTGGCCTTAAGCTAACATGGTGGGAGTAATGGACATAATATGCTTGTTTTATTGGTGCAAATGGTCCCCATCTGTAGATATTGTCATGGCACAGCACAATTTTATAATTTATAGCAAATTATTTCACAGATTTGATCATGAATGGGATGAAAAATGTGCTGAGGATGAAAAAAAAGTGACAAATATTACACTAGTTTTGACCTAAAATCCTTGTAGCGATAAGTGATGTCACCGTTTAAAAAACTTGGTTTGTTAACTGTAATACAGTTAAACTACACTAGGGTTGCAACTAACAATTATTTTCATTGTTGATTAATCTGTCGATTATTTTCTTGATTAATGGATTAGTTGTTTGGTCTATAAAATGTCAGAAAATGGTGAAAAATGTTGATCAGTGTTTCCCAAAGCCCAAGATGACGTCCTCAAATGTCTTGCTATATCCACAACTCAAAGATTTACTGTCATAGAGGAGGAAAGAAACCAGAAAATATTCACATTTAAGAAGCTGGAATATGAGAATTTTTACTTATTTTTTCCTGAAACGACGACTCAAACCGATTAATCGACTATCAAAATAGTTGGCAAATGATTTAATAGTTGACAACTAATCGCTCTAAACTTCAATATGAGGACACAAAAACTTAAATTCCAAAAGGCTCAGATCAAAATATCTTTTCCAGTGTCCAATATCACATCAGAGTAAACACAGTGTTTCTGTTTGACGCTGCATGTATCATCTACAGCTTTCTCCCTTAAGACCTGAGTGCGTCATTGTGTCGCTTTTCCTACAATGGGCTCTCGAGGGCAGCAGCTCCACTAGTCGTGACTAAGAGAGAGATAGAGAGAGAGAGAGAGAGAGAGAGAGAGAGAGAGAGAGAGAGAGAGAGAGAGACGTGAACCGGGAGGAGAGATTCACATAAATGGGAGTAAACGGATGGTGAAGGGAGTGCTTCACCTTCAAGGTAAAGCATTTACAGCCCTTGAGCTGCGTCGGGCTTTTTTTTCTGCCCTGAATGAACAAAAGGCACAACTGCATTCATTTCAAGGTACAAGCTGTGCTCATCTCTGACGTACGAGCGAGCGTGTCAAGAGGTCAAATGCACAGCCAGGCAGTAATGAGGTGAACCCATTCGCTTTCACCGACCTTCGTGGGTTAGCTTGACATGAAGGAAAGAGGAGGTGGTCCGAAAGCACAGCTCCCTGACTCAATAACGACTGACTGGACTTTATATTCACAATGTTCCTTTCATTCTGAAATAAAAACTCCTGATGCTGCTTGAACTCACAGTAATATAAATCATCTTTTAATGAATAATAGCTTTATTTCTTTGTGCCTGGCTCTGTAAACTAATTCTTTATCCACGGAAAGATAGTCTGAAGTTTGCTTTTTTTTAATATGCTCTAACATTCTGGTGCAGGCCTGTATGTTAACTAGAGCTGTCAAAGTTAACCCGTTAACACCACTAATTTGTTTAACGTATTAACTCCACTTGCTATTTTTAGGTTTTAGCGGGCTCAGTTTTTAAAGCTAGAGTGAAGATACTGTGTCATATGAAACTATAAAACATAATGAATCCATTGGTACCAACCATGTCATACTAGCTTGTCAAGAAGGAGATTAAATAACACTCCAAATGCACGCTACATTTTGATGAAGAAAAAACTGTCATGACCATTTTCAAAAGGGTCCCTTGACCTCTGACCTCAAGATATGTGAATGAAAATGGGTTCTATGGGTACCCACGAGTCTCCCCTTTACAGACATGCTCACTTTATGATAATCACATGCAGTTTGGGGCAGGTCATAGTCAAGTCCGCACACTGACACACTGACAGCTGTTGTTGCCTGTTGGGCTGCAGTTTGCCATGTTATGATTTGAGCATATTGTTTTATGCTAAATGCAGTACCTGTGAGGGTTTCTGGACAATATCTGTCATTGTTTTGTGTTGTTAATTGATTTCCAATAATAAATATATACATACATTTGTATATAGCAGCATATTTGTCCACTCGCATGTTGATAAGAGTAGTAAATACTTGACAAATCTTCCTTTAAGGTACATTTTGAACTGATAACATCTACTCACTTTATCCTTGAGTCAAAGTGGATGTTTGGGACAAATTTGAAAAAAACAAATCCCTCAAGGTTCCTGAGATATCGTGTTCAGGAGAATGGGTCAGATGGATGTACAGTATGTACAGACAACCAGAAAACATAATGCCCCCGGTCTCGGCTATCACCGGCATGGAGCCATACAAATATATATATATATAAATTTGGACCTTCCACCATGTTCTGAAAGACCAAAACACTAAAGCATTCTCATATTAACATGTCAACTTGACAACACTCTGCCTACATTACAAACAGTGTCCTGGCACAGAAATGTTGTTCTATCCATTCACCGACATACAAATAGCAACAAAGAGCTGAATGCAGCAGACTTACCCTACCATTGGTCCCCCTTGTTCCAAACTGTACACCTGCCTGGGGTTTAGTAGGTACCTGAACTTCCTCAGCACCCTAGAAGAAGAGAGAGAAAGAGGAGAGAGAGATCAACTCAAACAGTTATAAATACAGTGAGCACCTACAGTAAGGACTACATCAATCAGCATACGCAGTGTGCTAATTATTACATCAGACTTATACAAGTTGAATGCTCCAGGTTATAATGGTTCATCTATTTGTTAGAAGAGTGAAAACGGTGAGTACCTCAGCTTCTCAAGGACCCCACATACTGTGAAATAACGGTGATGTTGCAGGATTACTACATGTCACACTGTGCTGGATGGGACTAATAAAATCTAAGATCTGTATCAGACAATATCACTTTTAAGGCACGTCAGATGGTGCAATAAATGTCTGGTGAATCGTAGCGCTGTGATGTAGAAATTTAGACACAAAATGCAAGCAAAGGCATGACATTAACTCTCATCATCCGTCTTTGCTGCTCTTTAAGCACTACATTTTTCTAACGGTTGTCAACTTTTGCCTCGGACAAAAGTTTAAGTTTTACTTTTTCAGGGAATTGTGTGAAAAAAATCTAGAATATGAAATTTCTCAGCCATAAAAATGATGGCAGCTTGGGTTTGAATATTTATCTCAGAGTAAGCATCATATAGCGTCACTGGAAGCGTGAGAAGTGACTTCTGTACAATCTCCACACGCATCTGAAATAATCTGTTCTGCAGAAGTAATCACGCACGTGAAATAATCATCTCAGAGATCAGGAAGAGGAGGCATAATATAAAAGAGATGTGGAGAGTTTGCTTCCATCTCCTCCATCTCTTCGCTCTCACAAACTGTCGGTGTATCAGCGAGCTGCACGTCGACACAGCAGTTTCCTGTAACCTTGTGAGAGTTACATAAAATGCCCATTGAAGCTGCACAATCATCCTCATGCAGGCAGTTTTACTGGCTGCTAATATGCTTCTACTATCCAGCAGGAGGCCAGCCAGCGTATTTCATTAGACTACTTTAATATATTAGATGGTATTAGAAATCTACAAAACACAAAGGTACATGAGGGACTAATAAGTTCACAGGCAGTGGATAACGGCAATTTAGACGAATGAAGCTTGTATAACGTGTATGTAGGACAAAGCTTATACAACTTCTGATAAGCTCATCAATCAAACTCAACTATGAAACTGAGAGAAAAACTTTTTTCACACAGACAAAAATAGCAATACAATAGCCTCTGTTTTCCTGTTCTCTTTGCTTCTTATAACGTCTATTAATAGAGAATAATTTCCTTTCTAATGGCAATAAAGAGTGGGTTGCTATGGGAATGTGTCAGGCTATAGAGACGGAGCGCAATTAAGTCCCGCCCACACCGGAGGGGAAAACAATTCATCGCTCTCCATTGACTTTGTGCTGTGTGAAGGTGCCAAACAACAGAAAAAATGCCTAAAAGCTGCTGTGTGGTGGGATGAACCACCGACGGGGTGAAGAACCCAGAACTAAGTTTTTATAAGCTGCCGAACCGCAAAATTTACTGAGAATTTAAGAAGACAAAAGTGAGGTATCAGCAGGAAGAATGAGAAAATGTTTTTGCTTCATGCATCATTGAGAACCGACATGTGCTGTGATTTTCAGATAATGGCCCAAAAGTCCTCTAATAACAGTGTAATTTAATCAGAATTATATTTAAAGATCATCATCATATTTTAAAGATCAGAAGCTTAAATTGACACGGGTTATAGAAAAGGAAAACAAAAACATAAATTAAAAATAAAATGATTAAATTAAAAGAATCTGATTAAAAAAAAATACAACTTTAATCTATAACCTCTATGCATGGTCTTCATACATGATATTGTAATAAATAAGAGCAGGTGGCCTGTGGGTGGTGGTGGTGGGAACTTACCGCTCCCCCTGCCTCCCTCCACTCTTGGGATTGACCAGGACCAGGAGCGGGTGAGTACCTGGGAGAGGGGTGATCTGTAGACAGGAAGTTAAAACAGCGTCAGACATCTGCTAACAAGCTTTACTTCAACAACCTACAGGACGGTACGTCTGCTGGACGCTGGACATACCTGCAGTGCTTGTCCGTCTCCAGGGGAGAACTTGAAGGTCTGGTTGATGTCATCGGGGCTGGTGCTTGGAGGCGAATCCCCCTCACCACGCTTCACCACAGAATGACGGTCCTGTGAAAGAGGGAAGACTGTTATTGGTACATAGATGAGCAACCAAGGGCCAGGGCTCTTATTTACTCTACACTGATTCCATACTGCAGAAGAAGAAAACTGTTTAGGATTCAAAAAACAACCTGTTTACCTGCATGCACTCTCTCCTTATAAAGCAGATGAGGTTTAAATAATCTGCAGGTGCATGGATGTACTATGAATATGGATATTATGCATAGAAATCAGCTTGTCAATGAAGTATTTGTGAAGAAAATTGAGAAGTCAGATCACGCGCCCGGAAATAGAATCATCACTGAGTGTGAAATCGAGGCAGGTGTTCGGTGGACATGATGTGTGTCATGACTTGTTAGAGGAGATCTGTTGAATGGCAGCGTGTCACTAATACAGTCAGCTCAGTCATCAATACGTCCTTCTATTCATCCTTTCATTCATCATTTTACGCTGCCGATCCAGGTTGTTGTGGCAGCAGGCTAATAAGCAAGATAACTTAAACGTCCTACGAGGGCGGCAACTAACGATTATTTTCATTGTCGATTAATCTGTAGATTATTTTATCGATTAGTTGTTTGGTCTATAAAATATCAGAAAATGGTGAAAAATGTGGATCAGTGTTTCCCAAAGCCCAAGATGACGTCCTCAAATGTCTTGTTTTGTCCACAGCTCAAAGATATTCAGTTTACTGTCATAGAGGAGGAAAGAAACCAGAAAATATTCACATTTAAGAAGCTGCAATCAGAGAATTTATACTTTTTTTTTTCCTCCTTAAAAAAGTACTCACACCGATTATCAGAATAGTTGGCGATTAATTTAATAGTTGACAATTAATCAATTAGTGGTTGCAGCTCTATGTCCTACTTGTATAATATGTGATCCCTCCAGTATGATGTATATGATATGTCTGCCTCTGGTTCTCTTCACCAGTTGAACCTTCCTGGGAAACCTCCAAAAAGATTCCTTCAGGACGCCTTACGAACCATTTCAGAACTATGTACACTACACATACAGTTAATTTGCAATAGCAAATGTATTTTGTAAGAAACGTAAATGAGGCCCTGATAGAAAGTGTTTGAATGAATGTATCTGCTTAACAATTATAACATAACACACATTTTGGCAAAAAATCTGATACAATCTGGATCGTACTGAGCTGCAGATGAACAGCTGAAAAGTGTTTAGCGTTGCAGGAGTTGTTATAAGGATGAATGCAAAATGATATAAACTGTATATATCCAATCTACATGGGGCACAGTTAGCTAAAACTAATGCAGTCTAGAGCTTCTCCTTTCCTGGAGGTTATAATGCTCAGTTTTGCTGTTTTAGAGAGGTTTATCATCATTTTGGAGGCTGTGGTTTGTGCGTTATACTGACAGGTGTTTCTATTATTTTGTCCACCACATTTATCTCAGCGAGGGTGGGCTGAATATCAGAAACATCTCTGTATAATATAACCACAAACTACAACCTCCAAAATGATCATAACCTTCATTTTTATGGCAGGACTGTTGTATTAGGCTGCATTAGCATGAGCTAGGTGTACCTAATAAAGTGGCAACTGAGGGATTTCAAATGGTGTTTCTATGAACTGTATCAGCCAGCTCAAGATTTCTGTTTTGTAATGTTTTTTTAAAAAATAATTATATAATACTGAAGCCAAACTGTTCCTCCTTCATGTGTGGAAGAGAACACAGTCTTGATTGTGTGGATAACAGAGAAAACAGCATTCTCACCAGGACAACAGGGCAGATGTACGAGGGCAACAGAGTGTGGTCCCTCAAGGCTCCTCCATCACACTCCGGCTTCACATTAGATGCACATTTATTATGGAGCTACGGAGGAGAGCAGAAGCACAAACATAAGAACTGTGGGCGGAAATCCATCTGTGAGACTCAATGTTTACCAGTATGAAAAGCTTCACTTTTCAGGTTGTTTAACCTCACAGTATATAGAGATTAAATAACCATACAGGATCAATCAAAAAAGTTATCCATTAGAATCTCTATACAGAATAATTTTCATGCTGAAATGAAGAACTGCTGTGTGAATTTGAGAGTTTTGACAGGAGGATTATTAATATTCAGGTCAGTGGTGACATCTAGTGGATGTGAAAGGCAATGCAGAGTAAAATGTGTACAGTAAGTGCTTGTATTAATCATATTGTGGGGACAAAAGGCTGATCCATATAAAGTAAGCCGTTAAAGTTCAGGGTCACAATGTGGCTTATAATGGTTGTGGTTAAGGTTAAGTAAGACTCCAGGGAATTACTGTACTCTCAGCTGGCAGTTTATTAGATATGCCTGGCTAAAACCCCTGAAATAAATCCTCCCTTGTGTTGATTCAACTGTATAATTTTAAAGGATGCATTTTGTGGTGCTGTTTAACTGCATTGCATTACATTGGGGGACGGAACCGGCCAAAATTAAAAATGAATAAATAAATGACTCAATAAATAAATAAATAAATAAATGCCAATAAATGTACCAAATGTAGGCATTAATGAATTAATAAAATGTGACATAAATTGATATTTCTGTTTTAACTTCTATTTAATTTTCCCATTTATTTATACAAATTTTTAAACTAATGTATTTATTTTTGCATTTATTTAAAATATATTATTATTATTATTTAATACATTTATTCATTATTAATGTATGTATTTATTTGTGTATTTATTTATCTCTGCATGATTTTCCCACTGCATCCCCCCTGCCCCCCATTTATTTCCTCAAACTTATTTATTTCTGTATTCCTTTCTTTATTCTTTATTTCTTTTCCTTTTATTTTTGTATATAACTTACTCTTTTTAATGGAGCTTCCCAGCAAAAAGTATTTCACACGATTTTACTTGTTTAACCGGTGTGACAATAAACATCTTGAGTCTTGAATCTTTATGCATTTCTGCCTCATTATGCAAATGAAGGGCCTGTCAATCAAAGTATGTCATGGGGTCAGAGTTCATAAATCAACTATATGCTGTCTGCTGATCAACAGCAACCTTCATTCCCGGCTCTGGACAGTGGGTCGTTGGCATGTTGTTGGTCCCCTCACCGCTGCCTCAGATCGGTTGGAGAATGCAAGACCAAAGACTGGAGGCAGCGGAGGGCTTCTCTAATACTCTGCAATGAATCTATTGACACTACTGCGCACTTAAAATGCTTTTCTATGGTTCAATACATAGTCTGGAATATGATCGCTGCAGATGAAAGTGTTACCTGGTGGTTAAGAGTTATCTGTGTCTACATAAACTCACAGAGATCTGACACCAGACGCAGTGCAGGCCCGTCAGGCCTTGGTAACACTTGATGCTTCTGTGACAGCGGTCGCACTTGGTCGGAGAGTTACCCTCCATCCAAACATGCTGCATAGCCTGGAGGGCAAGAAACAGAGAGCGAAAATCAGTGTTCAATGTCATTTATCAGTTCCATTTTTAGCATTTTGAATCAGTGAAGTGTAAACATAATTTAGGATTTAAATGATAATGAACTGTTGAAAACATGTAACAAACAAAACAAGTGTAATATTGGTTTTAAACCTCCCAAACACTGTTTATCTAGAGAGAAATCAAATATTTATGGAGCTAAAACAATAACAGCTGAGACATTTCAAACAAAAGCAACAAAAGGCTAAATATCCTTTTGTTGCCTTCAAGCTGTTTGCTAGAACTCTGTTGCACACAAATACACAACTGCCTTTGTTCTTATTTAGCTTCAACAGAAGTAAAAACCAGCACCTACTCTTTAGGGCTGCCATTAATGATAACTTACAGATTATTTTTTTACACTTAATTGTCAAAAACAGTCAGAAAATAGTGAAAATGCCCAAAAAAAGTTAAAAAAGGTCACATATTCAAGCGGCTTGTTTTGCTTGAGTAATTTACAAAAAGAAAAGCATCAAATCCTCACATTTTGAGGAGCTGCAAGAAGCACATATTTGGTGTTTTTGCTTGATAAAGGACTTCAATGAGTATAAGAGGATTTGATAATTAAGTTTCTGTCAAGTTATTTACCGTCATCACAATAACAACGCACAACAATTACAGAGAAGCAGTCGTTGGCTCAGGCTCACTCAACAATGCTCATACAAATATGTGTAAAAGGAAAATCACGCAAGTACATTCAATTCAATACAAACTAAGTCAACTGGTTTGCAGTTTTGGGGGCAAGTCATAGTCAAGTCAGCACACTGACACACTGACAGCTGTTTCTGCCTGTTGGGCTGCAGTTTGCCATGTTATGATTTGAGCATATTTTTGATGCTAAATGCAGTACCTGTGAGGGTTTCTGGACAATATTTGTCATTGTTTGGTGTTGTTAATTGATTTCCAATAATAAATATATACATACATTTGCATAAAGCAGCATATTTGTCCACTCCCATGTTGATAAGATTATTAAATACTTGACAAATCTCCCTTTAAGGTACATTTTGAACAGATAAAAAATGTGCGATTAACAACTTTAATCGACTTAATTAAACTTAAAAACTAAACTAAACTAGTCTTTAGGAGCATCTCTAGTCATAACCAGAACTGAAAGCTCTACAGACTGTAATCAGCATGTGACCTGAGCCAGAGAAACAACTCTATAAAGCCTAATCACATGAAAGCTCGAATACAGAAGATATTAACTAGATAAGAAGCCCTGCATGACCTCACAGACCATCCCATGATCCTCGCTGCCCTGTTTAACGGGACCGTGAGGCAGTGGGAATCTGCTAAACAGACTGGTCAGTGTTCCTGTCTCGCTACCCTGCAGCACCGGTTCATGTCATCATCAGCACGGCGTTTCATGTGCAGAATGAACCCTTTCATGTACTTACGTTGGTGTGTCTACGTGACTTGGCGTAGGTGCTGATGCAGGCAGCGATGTCTTTGGACACACAGCGTTCGTGCACTGTGTACTTGCATACTGCAGGAAAACAACAAGAGATACCAGTTTGTACGCCACAGTCAATATTACACGTAATGGTCCTGACTCATCTTAATAGCTGCAACTGAAAACAAGGTTTGCAAGGGGATTTGATAACAACTTTACCACATTAGAGACAATTTCAATACGCGAGTACTTGCATTCAACTGTGACAATAATATCAGCCTGGAGAGCTGCTCCCCGGCAGAATCCAATCAATAATGAAATTACACACGATAACATTGTTAATGTTCTTTTAACGACGACTGTGAGGACTTTTAATTGAAAAACAGCATTGACTCAGAGGCACTCAGACACAACATAATTTGAGTCCGAAGCATTTGGAGTAAAGGGGGGAAACAGATAAAGATGGAGGAACAGACAAAGAGATAATGACAGAGTTGGAGAGGAGAGGAAGTCAGTAAAAAGGGAGACAAGGAGATATAAATAGACAAATAGGCAGCCAGAGAGATACTCACAGGAGCAGCAGAGGCCCTGCTTGCGAACTCCGAGCAGCATGGTATGGCAGTAGTTACAGTAGGCTGGTTTGTTGAAGTGCTTCAGACGCCAAACATGCTGCCCATCCTCCTGTACGTTCTAGGAGGAGGAAACAAAGGATGGATGAAGCATAGAAACTATTCTTTAATCGGTTACTATTGTTGCTACAAACAGTGAAGAGCAGTCTTGTAGTCAAGACCACCTAAAACGAGACTAAATTATGACCAAGACCAGAGTGTATCGAGACCAGTAGTGGATGAAGTACCTGAAAGCCACACATGAGTAAAAGTACAGATATTTAACCAGAAAATGGCTTTATTGAAACTAGGGCTGTCAATCGATTAAAATAGTTAATGGCGATTAATCACAATGTTTTTTTATCTGTTCAAAATGTACCTTAAAGGGAGATTTGTCAAGTATTTAATACTCTTATCAATCAACATATCTTTAGGTCTGAGGTCAAGGACCCCCTCTCTAGTTTCATATGACATCTTCACTCTAGCTTTAAAACTGAGTCTGCTACAACATAAAAATCGCAAGTTGTGTTAATTAGTTAAAGAAATTAGTGGCACTAAAAAGAATTTGCGTTAATGCGTTATCATTGACAGACATATATGAAAGTTAAAGTACAAGTAAATGCTGTTAATAAAAAAACAAGCAAGTCCAAATTTTTGTATATTCCTCTCAACATGTGCCCCACCTTAAAGATGGAGGCTACATTACACTCGGAGGTCTTCACAACGTACAGGATTTAAAAAACATAATTACAGTTTTTCCTTCCCTCGTAGTCGCAAGTAGCCTGATCTGACATGCAGCCTGCCTGGACTTGAGCAGAAATCAAAATTTAACTATGGCTTTGAGAGAACTTTGTTTGCACTTTCTCATCACGTGAATAATGTAACTTGCAAGCAAGGACAACTGATTCTCCAAACCTGCTTGTTTCCAATAGTAACGAGTAACGGAGATGCTTAGGAGAAATGTATTGCAGTAAAAGTACACATTTTATTCAGGAAGTGTAGTGGAGTAAAAGAGAAAGTTGACAGAAATATGAAAACTCAAGTAAAATACAGATACTCCCAAGAAATACTGAAGTAACTTGAGACTTGTATTATACTGCACAAGTTGTGTGAGAGTTTGCAAACAGATGCTTTGATATTGAGTCTTTCCTCCATTTTTTGATTCTTCTTTCACCGTGGAGGCATGAAAAACAAAGTTTTCTTTTAAGAATTCAAGGTAACACACGGTGAGTAATTGATATACAAATGGTCATTCTGTGGGTGAAGTATTCCTTTAACACATGAGACATTACTGTTTATTTAAAGACAGAAGAGGAAGTATGTTTTTTTTATGTACTGTTTAAAATTCCCAGCAGTTGTAACACAATTTTATTACTATGAGCTACTGCGAGCGAGGAATCCCTGTCTGTCTGTCTGTCTGTGTGTGTGTTATTATCTCGAGAACTGCTCATCCGATCTACTTCACACGTATTGCTCGGGACCCAAGGGAGTGCTTTTTCAAATTTGGTGGATGAATGCTGGATAACGTTACAACCGAACTGTTCTCCACTTCGCTGGTGTCAACGAGCATGAGCGGATAGCCTACAGGAACAGCGTCATTTTGCCATTGCAACTGAAACTACTAATACATTTTCTGCTGGCAAAATCCCCCGCTCATTAAATCCATGCTCTACTTTATAACCGCGTGGCTATGTCAAACCAAGTGACTAATACTAATCCTATTTGGAAATTAGTTGTTTGTATGTGCAGTTCTCAAGAAAGCTGCAAGCAGAAACACGACAGGCTCATTCTGAACAGGCACGTTTTGAACGGGACCTGCACTACTACTAAATAAGGTACAGTTCACTCAGAGCTGCTGACTGAGAACGACGTCACCACAGCCAGTGAGAGTTCTGAACTCAAGATGTCAAAAAAGGAACAACAAAAGTGAAATGGCTGTGTGAAGACAAACGTACCGTTTCCATGCCAAGCAGGACCAGTAAAGGGATGGTGGTGAGGCCTCCTCTGATCCACTCCTCCAGTGTGACTGTCCCATCTCTGTCGTAATCGATCTCTTCCATCATCTCCTTCAGTATCTAAAGTAGACAGAGATAGATATCGTCCTTAAAACCAAAGTCAGAGGTACAGACTGTAACAGTTCTGTGTATATAAAGTCAGTTACAGGCCGACTAAATACTGCGGAATAAAGCAGGACTCTAATATTATTAAAAAATCTGTTAAACAATGTTCCATTAGGATTTTTAATAGTTAAAAACAAACAGGCTAGATACAGGGAAACAGATGGAATAGCTTGTCCCTTGTCCCTGTTACATAAACAACAAAATAAATTGCCTTTTATAAACAGACAGAGATACACTTACTAATGTTTACAATACAACGCTAACGGTTTGAAACTCTGTTTCAAACTGTTATAGTATAAAAGTCTTTATATATAAAATGTGCAAAAACTGTGTTTTCACTTTCACCATTTCACCATAGATTTCATTGCAAAATGCCAATAATAGACTCTTGAATAAATGAATCTTTCTCTTTCCTCTAACAGGCCAGTTGTTTGTCTTTGTGACACTTTCCTGAGAAATCTGTTTCAAGCTATTTTGTGTTGGTTGTTTTTCTTCCTTTTTGGACCTTAAATCCACTTTCTGGGTGTCACTGGAGGTTTTAGTTGGCCTGAAAAGTAAGTAAATAATGATAAAACCTTCACAGAGGGGCCTGTTTACTTTTCTCCTCCTGTCTTTGCCTCAGACTTTATTGCGACGGAGAGTGTTTGCTCACCGGTCGCAGTTCTGTTGAATCCCACTCC
Source organism: Sebastiscus tertius (assembly GCA_916701665.1). NCBI lineage: Eukaryota > Metazoa > Chordata > Actinopteri > Perciformes > Sebastidae > Sebastiscus > Sebastiscus tertius. The sequence goes on from CAKAOH010033223.1 coordinate 74,728, forward strand.
AGATACTCGGCCACATGCACCATCTGATTGATGATGCGATCCAGCTCCTATGAAAAGAAAGCCGTACCGTGTCAACCCTGTCTCCTACAAAAGTACTGTTTTAAACAGTTTTAAATATGTGATTAAAGTGGCAGTAGGAAGTATATTTTTGGCATCATTGGGCAAAAATCCATAATAACCTTTCAGCATATTGTAATTCAAGTGTTCTGAGAGATAACTAAACTTCTGCTCCTCCTCATGGCTCTGTTTTCAGGCTTTAAAAAAAAATCTACTTTGATGAGACTTTGACCAATCACAGGTCATTTCATTGAGAGAGCGTTCCTGCTCGCAAGTGATTGACAGCCGGCTCTCATAGACAGCAGACCTCAGATCAGCTCTGACTGCTTGTTTTCCTCCCGTCTCTGAAATCTTACAGATGCTGTTAGGAGCACCGGAGGACACAGAGGAACTACTGGGTTATGTTTAGTAAAAAAAACATCATGGTTTGGCTTAAAATGACAACTTTAGTGAACGTTGACTTTTAGTTTCACACAGGACACGAACTGTGGTCTCCTGGGGGAAAGTCCTGTGTTTGTTGGACCCACTCACCCCCCCACTTTCTCACTTGTTATTCTCGTTATTATACCACGTAACTTTCAATAACATTATTATTCCACATGACTCTTATTAACGGTCGCTTGATATACTTCGTCACCTGCTCTGCGCTTCGCTCGTTTTACTACATCACTGGCTGTGGCCGCCCGTGGATCATTACAAACGTATTTGTGATACATCAAAAGACAAACGTGATCTGCGACAAAAAAATGTTTCCTTCCAAACGTTATTGAGAATGCAGTTTAGTTGTCTGAGAACGTACGTCCTGGTAAACTAATCAACTCTCATGATTAAAAGTCAGTGTTCAGTAAAGTGAAGTCCCTGCACATGTAATATATTACCAGAAGAGATTATCTGTTTATGTGATCACTTCAGCACACGGTTTAAACATTAAACACAAGAGAAGCGGTTACAAATGATCTCATGTAAACACGACTGAGTGTTCAGGTGTCTATTCTTAGAGCTGCGGTGTGCAAAGGGCAAAGAGAGAGACGAGACACCGAGAGAGACAGATGAAGAGAGGAGGTGGGGGGAGAGAAAAGAGAGGGAGATACAAAAGCAAGAGGAGAAACTCACCGAGCTGTCCAGAACCCCGTTGCCGTCTGTGTCGTACAGCCGGAACATGACTAGAGGGAATCGAGAGAACAGAGATCCCATGATGACTCAGATGCCGTCAGATAATTAGTAGCTGTAACATTTGTTCTTGGACTCTCTCCAAATGGCCACAGGGTTAAAGAAGCAGAGCGTGCTACTTCTGTACTGAAGCGTGGGGACCAGTTAGCAGAGATTAGCCTCGTCAGCGTGCTCCAATATAGCCTTAGTCACTAAAGAAGTCAATTGGGCACAGCAGGGCTTAAGCATGTCGCTGACCTGCCCTGTGTGGGAGGTGTAACCACCGTATCTAAGGCCCCGGGGAAGAAGGGAACAGCCTTATTACTCTTGCTGTCAACCTGAGCTGACATGAGACCAGCGGTATTAGAGGCACATATACACACATTGCACATGACAGCTGCTCCCACTCAACGTCCCCCCGAGAGGAGCTAACCCTCCGCCTGCATCCCCCCCATCCCCGTCACTCACACTCCAGCTTGTCCTCCGGTGTCCCCCTCTCCAGCAGGGAGAGGTAGCAGACGATGTCCTTGAGAAAAACCACCTGGGGCGACGGCAGGGGGGAGCCTTTCTGTGGCGACGGGCTCCTCCGCAGCGACAAATGCTTCTCGGAGTGGCTCCTCTCTGTTGATGTACAACACAAGTGTTCAAAGCTGCTCACGGTACCCATCACTCTTTTCCTACTCTGCTGTGGGTCCTCTGGTGAAATTAATAGTAAATAAAGTAAAAGCACATTAAAGTTTAAGAGTTTTAGAGACCTCTGATCCCCAGTGCAGTAGGTAGAGACAAAACAGAGCAGCGGAGAACAGCTTAACAAAACACTATTTACAGAGCAGACAGACAGAGGCTGGAGATGCCACAGGCTGCTGACCAAAACAACATGACATCATGTGACGGGGAAAAGCAATCTGAAAGGAAAAAAAGAACTGGATCAGCAGCACCCAGCTGGAACTGTGAATGTTAAAGTCTAATAAATACAGCTCTATTACATTTACCTTTAACTCAAGTTGCTTTTAAAAATTAACCAGGAGACACTTTTCACACAGATGTCCACACTTTACCTTACAGACACCCAGCTTTGTTTCCAACAAACATGGACAACGTCCGAAATTAACTTTTTGACTCAGCGGCCAAGGGGACCGGTAGATCAAAAACTCCACCGGCCAAAATAATAAGTTGCCTTTTTGTGTCATGTATACATTTGTTTCAGTACATTTCATTGAGTTCATAAGGTATTATGTTGAATACAAAGCTAAGAGAACTTCATCAATAATTCATTTGCATGTTTGTTTTGATTTTGATGTTAACAAAGTTAAATTTAAATTAGGGCTGTCAATTGATTGAAATAGTTAATCATGATCAATCGCAAACAAATTTGCATTAATGCGTTTTCACATATAAGATTAAGAATAGTGAAACTTGCAACTTGCAACTGTATCATGTTTCAAATCATAAACTGACTGTATGATTACAGCTCTTGATAAAACACACTACAGATTTGACACTGACTGGGCTAAAAGGACCACCTGTCATTCCCAACAGTCATTTATAATAATTATCAATCAATAATTATAGAACTTATCAAAATGGTAAGAGCCTGATTATCATCCTATCTGTCGATACACCACCACCAATTTACACGAACCAATCATGTTGTATCAGTTTAGATTAGACTAGTCAACCTCACCTGGTGAGAGTTTGGGGGACACCGGCGACCTGGCAGGCCCAGCGTTGGGGGTCAGGGCGTTGCTGCTCCCCTCTGAGGTTTTGACCTGGGTGCAGGGTGATCGGTGGGGCCCCCCAGGTGTGTGAGCCCCCGTCCCCGAACGCTGTGAGGAGGAGCGAGATGAACAAGGGGAGGTGGTGGCTCCCGAGCCCGCCGTGCTCATCACACTGGAGTGCTCCGGTGTGTGCCGGCCCATCGCAGAGAGGATGCTCTTCCCGTTCATCCCTGTTGGTGAAAGAAGGGATACATGAGTTGGTAGAAATTATGGAAGGAGCAACATAAAGAAATACTGTCACAACAAAACTCAGGATGCATAGAGGGACAGGAAGCAGATAAAAATTACAACACTGCGTTAAAACCTCACACGAATACCATTCACATCAAGTCATCCACTGATCCACAGGCCAAATAGCATGAACTCACATCAACACAACAAGAGCACAGCAAAAAGGGAGCAGGAGGTTACAGCCAGCGGGGCTCTTGTCTCATTAAGATGACATCACCCTGATGATACGGGCTACTCGGCCTGCTGCGGTACCTGTAATGGGGGCACAGGCCACTTCGGTCTGAATAGAGATGCCTGCGTCAATGGAGCGGGCGTCTGCGGTCAGTCATTGTTTAGAGGAAGAAAGAAAAGACAGCGGCAGACGCAGCAAGAATGAGAGAGCATCAGTGAAGAAAGAGTATGTTCTGTATATACGAGAACAGATAATGACCGTTTACAGGAACCGCATGGGTTCAAAATAATAAGGCAATTATTAGGAGACAAGATGAGTGCATCAGAATAACAGCCCTATATCTGGATCCTTTGTCCACAGCAGAAAGCAAATGTTTCAATGCATCATCGGAGGACATAATATTACATGTTAGGGAGCAGGAGACAGAAAGCACCACGTTACATGTAGTGAAATATTCTCTATAGTCATCTAGGCAGACACAACCACAAGTAAGAAACATCTGACCTCAACTTTGGAGCTCATTTCATTTCATTTATGTTTGCAATTATTTCTTATTTATTTATTTTGAAATGTATATATTTATTTGTGTATTTATGTATTCATTTTCTTATTTATCTATAAATGATTTTCCCTTTGCATTTAACCCCTTATTAATTTCCCCAAACTTATTTATTTCTGTATTCTTTTCTTTAAACATTTCTCTACAGAGATTCTTTAGATAATAGAAACACTTGTGTATGTGTATGGTTTTGAAACTTGTGTTTTGTTGCTAAATTAGCTCAGTGGGTAGAGCGGTCGCCCTCTAACCACAAGGTTGGCGGTTCGGTCCCCAGCACCTATAGACTACATGTCGAAGTGTCCTTGCACGAGACACTAAACCCCAAGATACTCACCGGGCGCTTTCAGCAGCCCAATGCTCCTAAAAATACTTACGATGGGTTAAATGCAGGGTCAAATTTCATGTACGTACCTGTATGTATTATGACAAATAAAGGTTTCTTTCTTTCTTTCTGTGCATGAAAGGTGCTATATAAATAAAGTTCATTAATTCATTCATAATTGGTGGCAATATCTTTCATTTTATCTCCTTCATCTGACTTCAGCATCAGACATAAAAGTTTCCTGGTGAAAAAAAAACAATCTGAGTCACTACAGCCATTAAAAACAGTCATCTGAAGGATTCAGTCAGGACAGAGAGCAGCTCCATCCAGACTGGACCACATCATGTTATTCAGGGTTGCCACCAGGTGTCAGTGCAGACTCTATCAGCTGTCTCTCTATGAGAACCTAAACCAACACACACTGAAGCAGCAACAGAATCCACACCAACCTCTGAAGTTTCTTTTTTTTTTCAAATATGATGATAACATACACAGCATGTCACTTGTATTTGGGCTTCCTGAGTCGGACTTTGTGATAAAGTTGTTTTGCAGACAAGCAGCTGTGACGTGAGCGGCGTTGTTCATATACCTGCCTGTCAGGAGCGGACTGGTGCTGATATTCAGCCCAGAGAAGGAGAGGCCTTTTATGTGAGTGCCCCGACGCCGCGAGACAAATATCTTTTGGCAGTATTTTTAACACTAAAAGGGCGTAGGTTAGTTAAACCTGACTAAACTTAAATATTTACTTATTTATTAGTGTCTCCTGATTTCCTGCAGCTACCAACGTCTCTGAAACTGCTCTTTCTGCATACAAACATGTCTAGATCAGTCACGCAACATGCAAATGTGCCCGGTTTAAAAGACACTAAAATCACTTGCTCCAAGCCTCATTGGTGTCCCTACCAAACCTACGCCCTTCAATACACTTTAGGATGTCTTGCTGACACTGTGCATCCTCAGTTTGTATAAGCTCATTACCTCTGCACTGAATCAAGACAAGACTGAGCTGTCTGCGGCTGCGAAGGCCAGGCTGGCGGTTGTGTCTCGAAGGTAAAGCACAAATCTCTCTCACAAGATGGTTATGGTTGGACATTGAACTTGAATAGTTGAGGTTAGGTTTTTGCAATTTTGGGGGTTAACTTCTAGACACGACCCAGGCTAGCACAGGCTAGCCCAGGCCAGGGTTATTAAACTTGTTAAAACTCTAAAGATCGTTATAAAATTAAAAAAAAAAAAATAAGAAAGGCCGGCCCTCACAAGACCGGCTCATCGGGAAAATTCCCGAGCTATCCGTTGGCCAGTTTGCCACTGCTACCTAAAACGTCCGCCTACAAAGTGCCGTACAAAAGTAAAACTAAATTATTTCTATTCTGTTGTATGTTCAGACTCTGCTGAGCTTACATTACATCCTAATAAACTGCCTGAAACAAGTCGGTTTATCAATTAGACGATTGACAGAAAATGAACCATCAACTATTTTGAGGATAAATCATTTCATTCATTTTTCAGGCAAATATGCCAAACATTCTCTGATTTCAGATTCTGAGGATTTTATTTGTCATGTACGATAGCAAAATGAATATCTCTTGGACTGATGGTTGGATACTGAAACAAAGAACTTTAAAACTGGCTAATTATAATGACCATTTTCACTATTTTCTGGCAAAACAATCAGTTAATAGAGAAAGTAATTGTCCCAGCAGTCGCTAATGAAAATAATTGTTCGTTTTTGCTCTAAAACTGCCCCCAGTGATTGCATCTCCATTTGTTAGACCTCGAGGAGGAAAACAATGCACTGAATGTAAACATAAGATTCTGTTTGTTTTCCAGAGAACTCCACAGGGCGCCATTAATTTTTGAGGACCCCCTGAAGGAACGCATTTCTGCATATATTAGATAATTCCCAGTGAAGACCGACTAGAAGGACGGCACAGAGCTAACTGAGACACTGCGAGTCTCAGCACCAACGCTGCTACCCAAAGCGACATGCTGTCACTCACATTTAGCCCCTCTAAACTTGTTGCCTCTTACTTTTATGAGCGTTAAACCACAGAAATAGATTTCTAATTCAACAGTCCATCTGTCTCCTCAGCTGCTCTGCGGCGAGCAGCAGGCTGACGGGCAGACCCACGGTGCCAGAGCCCACGCAGCACTCACATGGACGGACGGAGGCAGACGCAGTTTACACCTGGAGCAAGGTGCAAATGAGCTACAACACCTGAAGATCTCTGCTCTGGTCAGTGTGAAGTCCCTCTGTGTGATCAGCGTTTGGTGAATACGCCTGTCAGAGTCCATCTGATCATCTCTGGTGTTAAGAAGTAAGAAAACCTCAAAGACCTACAGATGAAAAGGGCCAACTTCGACAGGTTGTAAAGTCCACAGCTGTGGTTGCCAACTCTACTGCTGCGACCATGACACATGTGATCTACGCCTGCAAGTAAGTAGTCAGTAATCTTTGTTCTTAACCCCCCAAAAATTTGCAGTTAAACTAAACACTCTTTTCATGTTACTGTCTTATACGACACACCCTTTAGCGTCTGTATGGGACGCACCGGGCTTTCAACAACCACGTCCGCGTCATCATTAGATGGTCAGAGCATGTAAAGAGTATAAAGAGCGAGAAAGTCCATGTAGGGGTGGGTGGAACGGGAGGTTGGATGGGTCAAACCAGAACAGGACTTTCATCCAGGAGACTGCTTTTAAGGCCGTGACACGCCAAGCCGACAGTCGGCCGTCGGACAGTTTGGGGCCGTCGGTGAGCGTCTGTCAGCCTAGTTTTTGTGTTGTATCTCCACCGCTCACCACCGTCTCTAGTCTGCCTGTGTCAGAGTTTTTTCGGCCTATTCAGCCTGTTGAATTGGCGGCAGCGTCCGTCGGTGAGAGAAATCACTCTGATTGGCTGTTCAGCTTAAACGAATCAGTGCACGAGAAGAGAAACAGAAGTGAGGAAAGCAAGCCAACGAGGAAAGTTAAGAGGAAAAACACAGAAGACTCTTCTCATTTTCCATCTTCATCTCATCTGATCGTTCCAACACACGGATATTTTCCCAGCGACATGGCCATCTGGAATGAAGCTAAGTGGTGAGTGAGAGTGGTGTGGAAGTGGTCGGCAAACAGCGCTTTGTTTCATGTACGTATCATAACAACGGCCTGTAGACTACCTACTCCTGTTGGTGTGTATAGTCATTTCCTCTCACACAGGCGCATGGCGTATGTGGTAGTTGGCCGTTGGCTGTAGTCCCGACATAAGCCTAACCAAGTGGTTTTGCTGCATAAGTGCACTTAAAAACTAAGTAAACCTACTTTGAAAGTTTATTTTGAAAAGACACTGTATGCACGTAACAAGCCAAAACTGACACGTCCAAACTGACGCTAGGGTACCTAGAGCGTCATAGATTGAAGCATAGGGCCACTGACCAAGCTGCCGTATTTAACGAGTTGTCACCTGTGTTGCTAAATCAGGTGCTGTTAAATCTCTGATTCTCCACCTCTCTCTAGCTGCCTGCCTTTATTTTGTGTGTTTCAAAACACCAAAAACTGCAGGTGATGATGCGTCACAGATGCTTGAGGGCGTCCTGCTGCTTGGTCTGCCAGGGTCCAAATCTGTTTCAGTGTTCAAAGTGTTCAACATGACGTAGATATCGTGGGTGAGGCACGCTGTTTAAGATTTACAGCACATCATTGTTTCAGAAAATTGGCACATGACAGTCTATTGGCAAAGCGCCCAGTTTCCTCTACTTTTATTAACGTGCCTATTAATCACATTCTGGTAGGATGGTTTTTTATCTCCCTTGTGTCAGATTGAGTTAAATATACTGACATTGTTTCACTCAGGTTTCTGAGTTGCAAAAGATTTGTGGAGGATTATTCGAAATTTAGGTGCACCCAGGTCCACAGTGCCTTTTGGCGCTGCAATAATACATTTTAAGTGCTTTGTCAGGTCCCATAGGCCAACAATAGGGATGTCACGATACCAGAAATTTAGTAATCAATACCAATACCAGTGAACTTTCACGATTCTCGATACCCAATACTATCCCACGGTAAAAAACAATTTTAAAACAATAAATCCCATGTAATTCAACATCCACTCCTTTATGTCCGTTGTCATACTGGTTTTTGTAAGGAAGTTAAACACGTCATAATTCCCTCTCTATTATCTATTTTATATTCCTGTGAAAACTTCTCCTTCAAACAACTGGATTTATTCAAGTTTCTCACAAAAAACTACATTTCACAAAATACATTTGAACACATCATGATAATTTACCATAGTCCAATACTCATTTTCACTGTATAGAGCCTGAACGCATCATAATGTAATAACAAATCAATGATACCTCCCATTAACTAACTCTCGTCCTGCCAATTTCAACACGGATTTGTTGTTCACAATGTAGTGAGTTTACACGCAGTGAGTGGTCGAGTAACAGAGAGAGAGATGCGCTCAGAGCATATCAGCTGTTTGGCGATCATCGGAGCAGAGAAGAAATTAGTGGTTAAGTTGCCTTGTGTTAGTAAATCTACAGTGTCACACACACACACACACACACACACACACACACACACACACACACACACACACACACACACACACACACACACACACACACACAAACACACACTCACACTCACACTCACACGCACACTTTTTGCCCTCCCCACTTGTGAAATGAATCCGGCGTCTCTGATCAGGATTATTTTGCCGCCGACCGGGGAGACAGCTGGTAGAGCGGTGCTCCGCCAATGATGTCGGGCACCGCAGCATTTCTCTTGACGAAAAACAATCAATAGTTCACTTCATTTTGAATTACCGGTATGTTTTAAGGTTGTGATGTCGCTCGAGGAGGAGGACAGGTCGCCGTTTGACACATAAACACACACTGAGACAAACCTGCTGAAAATGTTTAGTCGCACTGGACAGATTTTTGGTCGCATATGTGATGGTTGCACTCTGGAGCCCTGGAGAATGATGTGATCAGTGGTTTTAAAAGATGCAACTATACAAACACAAACAGCCTACCCAGTATGCTTGTTCCTGCACGTGACTGGTCGGGAGAGCAGCCTCCCGTCTTGCTCTTGAAGGAGGTGAAAAGGTGTTGACACAGCTCCTCTGGGATGTCGTTCTCCAGATAGGTGGCCATGAAGAGCTGGAAGCCCTCATAATCAATGGGCTGCATGGGGAAGCAAAGAGGCAAATAGGTTAACAGAAATGCTGAGCAGCTGAAGTTTACACCATCCACGGGTTCATTTGTTACAACCACGAAACGGAGCGGGGAAGATGTGATGGACTTCAAGTTGATCTGCCCTGAAATGAAGGTCTGTAGCCTTGATTTGGGGTGACATGCTAGTAACAGCTGAATGACAATATGGGTGGAAGCCTTAAAGAGAAAACATTTCTCAATAGATTTTACAGTAATACCAGAGTACGTCTTTAAGGTTAGCAACTGGAGGTGCTGGAAGCTGCATCCAGATAAAACCTTTGGAGGCCTGATGGCTTCAAAAGAAAAAAGAGAGCAACATCGACAGCAAAACATGTCATAATAAACATCCCCAAGCTCCTTCCATTTACCTCCTGCAAACCCCCCCTCCCTCAGCCATGTGGCGGGTGCATAGTAGCACTCAACGACCCCATGAACTCTGGCCTTTTCCCCTCTGGCTGGGTGACAGACCATCTGTAGCGGATAAGGCGGGGTTATGTTATGTTAGTGGACAGAATGTGCATGCAGTCTGCCGACACAGACACCACACAGCATGCAGAGCCTGCGCGGCTGAGGCTTACTTGGTTGAGAACGTCTTGCTTCTGTTTAACAGTTGATGAAGTGAAGAAGAGGAGAGGGAGGAGGAAGGGAGGAAAGAGTGAGGGGGGAGTGGGTAGAAGAAGAAGAAGGGGTTAGCTGCTTTGTGTCGATGATGGTGGCGGTTTAGGTTGCGGACCAGACTCCTCTCTTCTGCAGGGACTGTTTGGCGCTGCACTCAATCACAGCTTGAGAAGCCTGAAGCTATCCGGTTCCACAATTCAACCCTTTAAAAATCGTCCAGGGCGATCTTGACCACATCTAAATTAAAGGTCATTAATCAAACAATGCAGAAAAACAGGCAGGATTTGGTGGTCACTGCTCGGTCTCATTTTTCTCTGGTCCGATTCCATTTAGCTGAAACAGATCCAGGGTCGTGGTGTTGAGCATGCCGGCTCGCTGGCGTGGCGGCTTATTGACACACCTAAAATAAACAGAGCCATTGTTAAAGCTCAATAGCAGCATGTCGGACAGGAGATCGGGATCAGCGAGCAGTCTGTTGCTCTTTAGCTAAACAATAAAAAAGTGAAATGAATGGTGTCTCGTTCTCACCAGTCATGCTGGACGGAGAAACACACACACAGAAAGGCACAGTACCGATATAGTTTTATGATTTCTCGTCATTATATTAAAACAATAATTAGATTGAACATCATGCATCAGAAATGGAATAAAATAGATTTTTTTTCATTTGTTCAACCTTGTTCGATTTTTTTAAAATCCTGTACATCCCATAGGAGCAATTACAACTCTAGTAAAAATAGTAATATTTTATTATGAAAATCACAGATATTTTTTAATGCTATTATGTACACCAGGGATTTTCATATCATAAGTCATAAATTCTGCAGTGGGAAAGCGCTATAATGTCACCAGCTTAGATGCAGTCTGTAAGTCCCTCGATTTAACCATTGTTTAACCCTTTAAAGGTCCCATATTATAAAAAAGTGAGATTTTCATGTTTTTTTTATTATAAAGCAGGCTTAAGTCCTGTATAAATACTGTGAAAGTATTGGAACGCTCAATCCACAAGGAAATACGCACAGCCCGTATTCAGAAACTCTTCGTTTGAAACAAGCCGTCAGGATTTCTGTTAAATTCTGTTAATGTTTCTGTTGTCAAATTCATGGCCATGATGAAATACGTTGTGGAAAGCAAAACAAAATGAAACATGCTAGACTTTCTGTCGTGAGGCGTCGTGAGGCGTCGTGAGGCGTCGTGAGGCGTCGTGAGGCGTCCCAGACGCGTCGTTGGTCGTCGTGTACTATGACACACTACACGAGATAAAACGATCGATTGTTGCACATGACACTCATTTATCCCGATCCCCTACGACGGCTGTGTCGGGCTATAATCGGGCTGATATTGTGTAGTCTGAACCGGGCATTAGGGCTATAATAACAACAGTCAATGTTTGTTTGTTTTTGGCCCAACAGTTGAGACATCGCTTCATGGTGTAAAATTACATTTACAAATACCATTTTTTTTTTTCTTTTTTTTAAGAAAAAGTCAAACAAAATGCTAACTTTTTGAATAAATAAATCAGAATTGCTCATCTGTGTGGTGGTGCAACAGCACAAATATTTTTGGGGCATCTTGAGGATTTTCTGGTGGATCACCCATTTCAAATCGGTTACTAAATCCAAAATGTTTAAGCTGGTGATGATGTAATGACCAACGACTGACCACCATGATAACGTTTAACAGAATTTGTATGACCTGTACCCCCGTGGGAAACCTCCAGGTCTGAAAAGTGAAGCCAATGCTTTTATATAATTAGTTTCAGGTGATTATACACTAATGGAAACATAGATAAGAATATTATATTACATTTTTGCTAAAGCCACTGTTCCTTTAAACAGATCTGGTGGAAGTAAATGCACATAAACTAAGCAAACATAATAAGACTGCAGTATGAGCTAACTAAACCATTTCCTCCCAGGGAACATGGTGTTCACACCAAAATAGGACACAGTAAAGCTGATCCCTTTTGCACGTCGAGACTTAGTGGAAATATGCTTCAAACATGCTGCTTCTGTTCAGCTGGTCTGAAGCTGCTGTAACTGACGCCCTTCATCACAGAGGAACACACCGTGATGAGGATCCTCCCTCAGCTCAGTGCTGACCTAACCCCCAAGAGATCATTCATATCGCTCTCTTCTCCTTATTTGGCCAAACATACCACAAGGCTTTAATTCGCTGTGCATCGAGCAGCAGGGCAGGTTCGGACAAATATGCTCACAGGCCACAGAAAACAACATTTCACATAAAGATATACTATATATGACATCATAAAATGTTGATAGATTGCCTTGAATTTAAGTGCACCCAGATGTATTTGTGAAAATGTGGAAAACACGTTTACCCCAGAGTCCAAACCCACGATTATTTTCCCTGTGAGCGGGCTCACAGTCACGGCTGCCAGTCTGTAAATATCTCCCAAGGGCAGCTACGACACATTTACATGCTTCATTTAATCTTTTTCATTTTGGCAGCGCAGTCGGAATGATTTGATTGACTTTCTTTTGGCATTAAAAAGGTAGGACTACTGTCCTGTCTGGATCCCAGATTGGCAGAGTAGATGTGTCCATCGACAGTACAATGTTATCAGACAAAATTAATGAAAATGTCATTTGTGATAAGCTGCATCCACCTTGCTTGAAAGGAGAGACGTGAACAAAGGGGGATAAAAAACCTGGGAAACTTGCTGTGCTAAATGTAGCTTATGGCTGATCGTTTTAGAGAAATGCCAAGGGTTTTTAAAAGGAAACAGATTTCCACACTAATTTTATGTTCCACTGATTGGAAAGTTGTTTCCTGCTGTAAGAAGACGCTGTTCACCATCGTTTATAGTACACAACGAGAACAGGCAGGTAAAAAAGGCCTCATGAAGTAGAAAATGAGGAGAAAAATAAAGAGAGGGTCTGTAAATGTAATAACAAAAAACTGCTTTATAATTAGATTTTTACTAGATTTTTGTATTATTGATTATTTTTAATCAGATTTTCAGTTATTTCTAAAATTCTAAATAAACACGGATAAATTCCCTTTTTTTACACCTTGGACAGTAAAAAAAAAACACTTACTAGAGATGCACCTCACATTTCTGTGCTTGTTTTTAAGTTTCTCTTTGTTTAATATTATTTTTTTATCTTATTTGAATGGTGTGGTCACCCTATTCATCTGTAGTGTCTCCACTTAAACTCCTTCAGTAGAAGTAGAACCACACTTTGGCTAAAATAAGCTCAATGAAAGCACAACGAGAGGTTTTCTTTTGTCACCAGCTGGCTGAGTAGATTCCTCTACAGCTGGTACAAAGGACTGATGAGTCATTAGAGGTGCATGCACATACACACACACACATATTGATCGATGGTAGAGGGCCACAGTGGTCATCGTGGCGCCGGGCGACAGTCTCAGAAAAAGACTACATGAACAATTAAGTCTGGTTCA
>CAKAOH010033226.1:0-57279 GCA_916701665.1 Sebastiscus tertius
ATTGTGATTAATGCAAATGCAGAGCCCACTGTTCTGATTACATTTAAAAAAATAACTTTTTTTAACTCAGATTTTATGCATATGGTGGCGTGTTCTTTATACTATGACAGTTTTTTTTAAAATAAGATTTAAAAAACTGCAATATATCGCCTTGCTTACAGTATCGCAATATATTGAATCGTAGCCCCTGTGTCATGATACGTATCGTATCGCTAGGTTCTTGCCAATACACAGCCCTCGTACCTTTGCTGGATCAGCCGTCGGTCAAACATCAGCCTACTTACTCAGAGGCTTAAAAGCAAGCTTTTTGATCCTTTACTGAGGATATAATTTTACTATTATAGCAAATAAATTCTAGTTCAGCTAACCATAAAATGAATAATCTTTTATTGGTGAATTGGTTTGCAATCATTTTAAAAATGGAGCTATGCTACTTCACTTTAGAAAATTTCTCTGAAGGTCTGGTCATTGTGTTACATGTCCCCCCCTGTATTAAGAGAAACGTGTCAACAGCAAAGTATTGCGTATACTGTGAATAAAAACCACAATGCATCACTCCACGGTGACCCCATGCCATGTGTCATGAAACTTATCTGCACCTATTTATGTAAGTGAATTGAAAAACGACCACCTCCTGCTCTGCCATTCACCCGGGCTCTTCTATTTCTGTGTGCCGCTGCAATAAAAACCTCTCCCCTGACTTTTCTGAAAGTGACTTTCAGTGCCTAACCATGTAGGCCATGATAATGTTGGCCATTTTCATAGGGGGGAGTGAGGGGTACTTGGCTTTTTCAATAAACCTCTGATGTGTTTTGTAATGCATTGGTTATACTTCACAGTAAAAACCCATTCTGTTCCTTCGCCAGCCAGTGCACTTCTCCCTAAATTGCCTTTTCTCCAACTGCCATTCGTTATGCTTTCCACTCCGCTGAGCAGATATCATTTATTTATTTTATGAAACAACAACCCCGTCAAAACAAAACAACCTCACCCCCTACCCACCTACAGACTGACAGCTGGATGGATGGACGGACAGATAGACAGATCCCCGGATGGATGGGTGTTTGACGGATGAACAAAATCATTATTGGACTGGATAATAGGGATGAATGAATGGAAGAAGGAAAAAGATCAATGGCAGGAGGTAAGAAATTAACATGCAGTCTGTTATTTGCGTATTTTGCCAAATTCTGCATAGAAAGATGGCGGAAGAGAGGAAAAAAAAATGGAGTGGGAAAAGAAGTGGTCCCGAGTTAGTGATTCCCCATTATGTGAAACTCAATTTTCCCTCCTGCTTCTCTTTTATCTGGTGCCATTATGGAGACTGTGTTTGTCTGGTGGCAGGGAAATAGGCCTGCTTTGTTTAGACTAGTGTCAGCTATAATGAAAAAGCACCATCAACTCAGAATGGGGGCTCTGTGCAGTGTCTATCGCGACACTCAGCAGATAATAACTATTGATTGCTATCCAGGGACAAGAAAAAAGACAGAGTGGAAGAAAGAGCAAAGGAAGATAGACAGGGAGAGAGAGAGAGAGAGGACGTGGATCACACATCTTTTTTTTCTCCTCCTCTTTCACCAATTATATCTTAGCCGTGAAATAAACTTGCTATTATACGGAAACCATGCAATAGAATAAGTTAGATTTCGGCGTCATTCCCGCTCCTCTAACAGATAATCAAACGCACGATGATGCCACATTTTTATACAATTTTAATCTAAAATCTTCAGCAGGGAGCTGACTTCAATTTCTCCAGGCAAGAGTGTAACCCCCCTCAGCTTTAATCCAACTTCCCTATATTCCTCCAGCCCTCCATTTGTCTGTGTTCCAACCTCTGCCCTGTATTTTAAGAGCTGTCAGATGCCTGCTGAGGTGCACACAGCTATCGTTAAAACTCCACTTAATATTTCATAAAAAAGATATGTAGTGTTTGCATCTCCCACTGCCTTTGACTTGGCAAATCCTCTCAGCAACACTGAAACCCACATAAAAGGCTCATTGCAGTAGATAAAGGGGACACTCCAATAACTCACTCTTACGTGCGTCAGAGGTGGACTCTACGACTCCGCTACCCATCGACCTGACCCTAGGAAGTAAAAAGCGCAACCCCTTGGTGCTGTTTTTCCCATAATGAATGTTTGAGGCCATTGATTTTCCATTCTAACAACCCTTTGTGCCTCCACATCGATCCAAGTGGTTTTCATATGTAGATACAAGGTGAAGGTGGAAAGCGTTAAACGGGTATGACAGCTGTCAGTCCGTCGCTGAGGAAAATTTGCAAGCAGTTCACGTCGGTTCAACATCGCACCTCTTTAAATCAACAGCAAATGTAATCAAATCGTTTTGTGCAATGGTTCAGCTAACTGCATGCAGTAGGCTCTCTGTGATTGATTAACTGGGTTTACACAAGTGACTTTCTCATCACAATTTTCATTTTTCATTACAGTGTCTTTTATTACAAAGGGCGTAGGTGCTTAACAACGCATTACCTCAAAACAGGTCCAGAAAAACATTTATTCATTTCAATAAAGCTGTATTTTGCTTTGGGCTTGTTTTTGCATTCATATATATATATATGTGAGCTCAGCTACACCGAAAGCTTTAGATGCTTTTGAGCATGCATCTGCATGCGTTTAATGCCATTTCGCCGTGCCTTAAATCCAGACACCGAATCCTGCAGATTACATTTAAGCAGCGTGTGTGCTACCTGACATGTCCACCACTGAATGCAGCACTATGAGCCCTTGTTTTAGATTAAAATGAGAAGCCAAAGGATTGATAGATGCAATGCAGAGGAGGCAATTTACATAATTACAGTTTCATCGCATTTACATAAAAGGACAGGGACACAAAAACATCTGTGGTGCATATGCTAAATTTAACCACCCTGATCTCCACTTGACTGCGGATGCCATTTTTTATGTTGTTTGTGTACAGTAAAGGCTGAGAGGATTAAACTATTTTAGTGTCTTTTGTCTGTGTTTGTATCCAGTGAAATTTGTTGTATTACACACAAGCCTCCAACGATCTCGATAGGCTTGCCTACTCACTCCTGCAGATGAGAGCACTCTTGTCACTCAAAAGAAATCTCATGTGTGGTCAGTTGCATTTCCTGTCTCCCTGCAACACTAGCGCCACAGGCCATGTCTTAGCTTTGATCGCAATCTGCAACAGACAGGTTTGGCTAAATATCACCACCCTGGAGAAGAAAGATATGAACTCCTCTTTCTCAGGTCTCATCTCTCTGTCGACCATCTGTGTGATCGGCTCCGAGGACGCAACGTGGTTTTTCCAACATAAGGAGAAGGACTGAGCCCAGTTTCGGTCCCACATCCCACTGGCACACAAATCCGCGGTTCAACCTTCGTCGCCACGCCGACTGTCATCATTCAAAAGGCAGACAGACGGAGATTTCACCACAGAGCTTTCGCTCATGGTACCACAACTGTTGAAATGCCGGCCAAAATAAAGTCCAGGAAGGAGATCTCTCTCACCTCCACCAGTTATGTAGATGCTCACTTACTGCCAGCCCAGTCCCTTCCAGCTTGGAAAGACGAAAGTCTGACTGATGGTGGGAGTCAGGACCTCCTGGCTCAGTTCAGCAGACTGGTACGGTCCATTTAGTGGGGCTTTGCCAGGACATTCCTACTCCTTTGCTACTAATCGCCCTTGCATCACTCCATAAAGCGCTGTGCTATTCCTCTCCAATATCCTTGACCCTGCATGATAGAGGGGTGGAGGGAAGCCGCTGATTGGTGGGTTGTCTTATTGCCAACTAAAAGTGTACTTTACAGAATGTGCAGTTTTTAAATCACTTAAATCACCAGATGACTAAGAGTGACCTTTTTCCACACCGTCAAGTGCAATCACCTATGTGTGGCTTTCTGCTTTGTTGCTAAATGAGCACAGTAGGTACTGTCAGGGCTCGGGACTAATGGCGTCACGGGGTGATAGAATATATGTTTGGGACGCAGTAAACTCACTATCGACACAGCTAACGTTGACTAGCTCTCGTCACGTCAATTTAAAAATGGGAGAATTATATTATGATGCATTCAGGCTCTATTCAGTAAAAATTATATTGGGCGAAGGTTAATTCTAACGTTATTATGATGTGTTTAAATTATGGCTGTCAGTCGATTCAATTATTTAATCACGATTACAGCAACAGGCAACAATAGCTGTCAGTATGTCAGTGTGCTGACTTGCCCCAAACTGCATGGGATTATCATAAAGTGGGCACGTCTTTAAAGGGGAGACTCGTGGGTACCCATAGAACCCATTTTCATTCACATATCTTGAGGTCAGAGGTCAAGGGACCCCTTTGAAAATGGCCATGACAGTTTTTCCTCGCCAAAATTTAGCACACGTTTGGAGCGTTATTTAATCTCCTTCCCGACAAGCTAGTATGTCATGACACCAATGAATTCTTTAGGTTTTTTAGTTTCATATGATACCAGTATCTTCACTCTAGCTTAAAAATTGTGATTGTGTTAATACGTTAAAGAAATGAGTGGCGTTGAAACAAATTTGCGTTAACACATTATTATCACGTTAACTTTGACAGCCCTAGTTTAAACGTAGCCTAATGTGACCTAATCCTTGTAAAATGTCATTTTAATAAGCTTGAATAAATAGGTGTTTGAAGGAGATGTTTTCACAGCATTAAAGAAAAGATAATAGAGAGGCAATTATGACCTGTTTAACTTCCTAACAAAAGCAAACGGTAATAAAGGAGTGCATGTTGAAGTACATGGGATTTATTGTTTTACTTTTGTTTTTTACCGTGGTATCGAATTGGTAATGAGAATCATGGAATTTCACTGGTATTGGTATCGACTACTAAATTTGTGGTATCATGACATCCCTACTCACCACCAGCAGCAGCTGGTCTCAGTTGCTTACTCCTTAGTCCCCTCCTGCCCAGGTGTCTGGCCCCAGATAAAGGTCACACCAACAAGCCACCTGTCCTCCTTCTGCTGGACTACTACGAGTTATCGCAGGGTTTAACAGGGGCAGAGCACTTGTTAAGGAGCCATCCAATGCCCTCCATTCACTGCTTACACCAGAAGAAATGTATTTCTTTCCCTTCTATTCTTGTGAACAGTGCGCTCACAGAAAAGGGATGCAGTAAAGCTGCTCAGGTGGTAATTTCTAACCACATCCCAGACAAGATTTTTGCCTTCCCTGGGATGGAAACAGACTGTCCTCGTAGCCTACCCAGCCACAGCCTGATTCAAACACAGGGGGCACTCCTTATTGTATAATATTTAACAGTTGGCCTTTTCCTCAGTTCAGGTCTCAGTACATGGAAATTAGACTGTCGATTCAGACACAGGATGGGGACCCAGCAGGGGCAGAGCTACTTGGCAAGAGTGAAGAGTGTGAGCTAAGGAGCTGCCACAGGGTCAGTGCTTCCTGCAGCTGACACGGTGCTCTTGTTCCGCGTACAGTATGTATTCCAACACTCAAAGTACATCAGAGACCTGCGGTTAATTGCATACAGTGCAAATCCCAGTCGGTACAGCTGGGCACGAGCACGCAGGGCATGTCAACTGAATTTGTTGATCTTGTTGCCAGAGGCATGTTGCGCAATTCTCGCACAATCACACACGAGGAAAACATTATCATTAGGTGTGGTAGGGACTGGCTACAATCAGGACTCATCAAATACCGTCCTTCAAAAGCAGCACACTTTGAACCATCATGTTCTGGCAGTGTTTTCTGAGGCCGAGGTGCAAAAACAACACGGCTGAATATACAAGCACCGTAATGTATATTGGCTGGAGAAGAGGCAACAAATTTGCTCATCATGTTGATCTTGTCCTTGGAGATCCGTGACTCAGTGTCACCGAAAAAAAAAAAAATTCAATGATATTAGGAAAAGAGCCAAACAGAAGCGGTGGCAGTCCACAGAGACAGGAGGGCATTCGCTAGATGAGGCCGTCTTCACAATTCGCACTCTGCGTGTCTCGGTGCATGCTGACAGCTCTATGTTGGATGACAGCACACCACATGTTTTCACCAAATCTGATATCATGCTGATTCAATCAGAGATGCTTGGAGACATTTCTAAATACGGAGACACACATATGCAGGCAAGAGTTGAGTCGAGACACTAACCTGGACCTGTTTTTCTCTGTTTTTCTTTTCTTTCTAATTAAATATTTCTTCACTCTCTCATATTCTGTCTGACTTTGAGTGATATATGCAAAGATGATACATTTTAAAATACACATTTATACCTTTAAAAATGAGTAATCCTCTCATTTGTGTCTTTCTTGCTTATCTATCAGAAGTTAATGTCAGACCACTGGGAAATTTTAAGTAACTTTCCACCTCTGAGGATTGAGTGTATATGAGCATTGCCGATTCAGCAGTGTTATACTGTATGTGCTGTAGATAATTGAGTAAAAACAGTGCAGCAACAGTCACATCTGTAGTCTGTATCTAAGTAACCTACTGTGTATCATGCTTCGCAAGCAAGCTTATTAGAGATAAACAATGAAGATACCCTTGCCTTTCAGGACTGTATTGTCAAAAAGATAAAGACAGCAAGAAGGTCAGGCTTTAGTTATGGGGGGAAAAAAGTGCTAAGCCAACACTGGCAGATATACAGGGTGTTTATGTAGTAAGGAAATTCAGTACTACCAATATTTAGGGGTGGGAAAAAGAAAATCTATTCACCTATGAATCTCTATGATTTTTTTTATAATTTTGAAATAGATTTTTTTAAATCCAGAATCAATATATTTACTTCATTTGAGTCTATGTGGAGGTAGAAGGAGGTTACAGCTTTTATTGTTGTAGTCAGAGCAACGTGACGTCATATCAGTTCCGTATCCGTCAACAAAAACAAACCAGCGAGCCGAAATGAAAAGTAGAAAATGTCGAAGTGTCCACGTGGATATGACCTGCACCCTCCCATTTTAAATCCAAAGTGGTAAACACTACACATACAGTATGTGTAGATAAAATATGAAAACACTTTGGGTTTTAAACATTGCCAGGAAAGGTAGAGGTTCTTTTTATGCTAAAAGCAGTACCTGTGAGGGTTTCTGGACAATATTTGACATTGTTTTGTTTTGTTAATTGATTTCCAGTAATAAATATATACATACATTTGCATAAAGCAGCATATTTGCCAACTCCACTGTTGATAAGAGTATTAAATACTTGAAAAATCTCCCTTTAAGATACAAAATTTTGATTAATTTGTGATTAATCGTGGTTAACTATGGACAATCATGCGATTAAATATTTTATTCGATTGACAGCCCTAGTTATAATAAATGAAAGCTCTAATGAATTAGAGGTAGGAATGAATGCAGTTGGAATAGACTTCTAATACATTAAATAGATGATTCATTTCACTGAATGGTGACTTTTCTCCTTGAATACATATCTCATAATCGTTTCATGCATTTTTTTTTAAATATGTCATTAATCTATTCATTGATTTAATTTGCATGTTTAGTTGAGATTCATTAATTTCATTTTCTATTATAAATATATTTCATTCATTTATGTTGTTGTGTTCTTAATCCTAATATTTTGCTACATTTCTTCTGTAGCAGAGAATATTTCTGACTCGCCACCCGGCCCACCTTTCCCTCTGTTCCTCCTAAGCACATATTGCCTTACAGGTGGATACAAAGCAGAAGAGAGATTGGGTGATGCATGCAATTTTGATGAAAATCAGTGGGGGAGCAGCCTTGCAGGCAACAGTGTTTAGCTGTCATACAGCATATCAGCAGGAGAGAGGGCAGAAAAGATAGAAAGGACATGGAGGGAGGGAAGATAATGTTCTATTCAGAGTAGTGAGGAAGCAAAGGGGATGTGGACAGCAGCGAAGACACTTTTTAAAGATCATCCATGTGTACTGTTGACGAGAGGCACTGCCTTGAAGCCTCATTCTAACTCCAAAGAAAATAGTTGTGACAAATAACTAATATCAGTAATTATAAGAAATAAATGCTAAGGTTTGTTAACTTTGTTAGAGGTTATTCAAATAAACAACTGCATGACTGATCTTAGTCATCATAGTTTCTGAGAAAATCCAATGCCGACTGACATTCTTGAAAATAAAATCCAACTGTCCAGTGGACAGCTTGTGTTGTGATCATTGATTATAAGAGACAGCATGTGAGGCTCACAAAATGTCCTAGTCTAGCCTCTATAACAACTAACTGCTATTTCTTGCAATGCCACCGAGAAAAATGGATTCACATTGAGCAATTAAAGCTGAAGTAGGCGAGATTGGAGAAAATATGATTAAAAAAGGTTATTTTTATAAAACGGTCGCTATATCCAGACAGTAGTACACGAAACAGGTAAACTGAAAACAATCATGTGTCTCTGTGTCCTCCGGTGCTCCTAACGGCATCTGCAAGATTTCACAGACCGGAGGAAAACAACCAATCAGAGCTAATCTGAGGTCTGTTGTCCAGCTGCTGTCTATGAGAGCCGACTGTCAATCACTCGCAAACTCCGACCAAACAGTCAAACTAGGCAGCACTGATCAAATATGAATCAATATTTTGTTACGTTAATGCCTATTTCCATCCTCAAATGTTTTCAGAATCATCTTGTAGTGTACAGTTTAGCTGTAAATCTTACATATAATTATTATTGCCTATGTACACATCCAGCAGACATGCTGCAACATTATACTAGGGCCCCTCTTAATCGACTAGCAGACTAATCTGTCGTTTTGGTCTTAGTCGACTAAAATGTCTTTAGTCAATTAGTCGTTTTTTTATGCTTTTTTCAAGCTGAATGACTTATTGAGAAGAAACTTATGAGAACATCTTTGGTAAACACAAGATTTAAAGTGGTGCTTTTGTGGGATTCTTTGTAGAGAAACTCAGTTTTACAGATCTGTTGATTAAATCAAATAATCGATTAGTCAAATAAGAATTTCTTTGGTCGAGGACAGCCCTAATTAGAATTAATTGGTCTTCTGTCATAAGTCATGACTTATTAGATAAGTAAACTACAACAAACAGGGAAATAAATGTTGAAACAGAGGTAGGCTCACAACTTAGAAACTTCTATAGTCTTCTTTCTGTCTTAGGAAAAACTTTACGTTGCCATACCTGAGTGGTAAAAATCAATGCTGAAGCACTACTTGAATAAAGTTAACAAGCAGCCCACACTACAGAAAGAACAGCGTTGGTCTTAACTCAAGGCTAGCGCTAACAACCTGTCTTTAAGTGTTTTCAGCAGCCTTAAGTTGGATGTTCTTGGAGCTTTTTATATTCCTACTTTCTCACCCATGATGCAGTTCTGCGGTTAAACCAAAGGGCTTTGAAGTCCCTGAACCAAGCGTATGGTACAAAAACAGTGAAGGCCACGCTGCGACCAACTTAGCCTGCTGTGTGGTGATTCATTTCAATGTTGCACACCTGTGGCTGCCAGGCTCACAATGTGATGTCTTAAAGAGTGTTGGAGGATCGCAAATATCAAAAGAACTTTGCTCCTGCAGTCACTCTGTCAATGACTTTATTCAAGAGTGGCTGTTCATAAGATATGATTAAGCAGTGCATATTAAGACTGAAGTTAATAAACATGAACTGAAAGTCAAGTATAGTGTGATCTCAATGCTGTTAAATAAAAATCAGCCAACAAACGGGGAAAGAAAGAAAAAGGACATGACACAGCTGGGTCTGAGAGCTTCAAGTACAACAAGAAGACAATCCAGTCTGCACAAGTTTGTGCCTCAGTCTTTTCTGACATTGAATGCAATAGATAAAGGCATGCATCCATTTAGTGGAACTTAAGAGAGGACAAA
The DNA here is from genome assembly GCA_916701665.1 of Sebastiscus tertius. Taxonomy (NCBI): domain Eukaryota; kingdom Metazoa; phylum Chordata; class Actinopteri; order Perciformes; family Sebastidae; genus Sebastiscus; species Sebastiscus tertius. The sequence continues at coordinate 9,794 of CAKAOH010033226.1, forward strand.
GGGTCAGACCACTCAAATGGAAGAAAAGGTGGTGTGGGACAAAGAACAGGCAGCGAAAAAGATAAAATGAGAAGCCTGGGAGCCTCGGCCACGGCCTGAGACAAATTTGAGGCAGTATCGCTGCACCTCTACAGCACTTGATCACTCCAGAGGCTGCGGAGTGTCTTCAGCACTCTCTTATCATCAAACAATGCCACGGCACAATGTGGCAGGTCAGAGACCCGTATTGCTGCTCCCTGACAGGGCACATCAGCGGCGGTGGAGTGAAGTAGCATTCAAGCAGATGGAGCATGAAGTCGCACACACACACCAGCCCGTTCGCAGGAAAAGGCGTTTGAATGACAGGATAAAGCGCAAGGCATTTAGTGTGCAATAACAATATCTTTCTTGCTTTTGTTGTGTCATTTGGGCGCCATGTAGTCTGTACCTGACCGCGTAAATATGCAACGTAGAAGTAGTGACATAGAATATAAAGTGAGAAACACCATTTAAGGTGGATGGGTCCAACAAACACAGAACTTTCAACCAGGACACCGGTGTTCAAAACCGGCGTGTTGTTTTGTAAGTTACGTTAGTGACGTTTGTCACATGTTTTTCAGTGACGTTTGTGACGTGTTTTCCAAAATCATGTTACGTTGCTTTAGTTTACGTACTTATTTTAAGCCCAACCATGACGTTTTTCCTAAACCTAAGTGGTTTTGTTGCCTAAAACTAACTGCGGACGTTACCATAGTTTTGTTGCATAGCGTACAAATGACACATGAAAAGCCTAAAATGTGTCTTCATGACATACGCAATGTCCGTGTAATATCGTGCTAACGCCTTCCCGCAAGACCGGGTTGGACACACAGATGTGAACATAAAGTATGTAAAGTGATTGTAAGACTTACTATAGAGTTTATTTTTTTAAAGCTATCTTAGAGAACCAGACTGTGCTTTATCCACATATTCAATGTGTGAGATACCAGGACAAAATAACATTTTTAATTAAGCATTATCAATGTGAAACAATTCATTTTGTGGGGAAAACAAATCAAATTAAAAAAGTGGAATTATTCTGTAATTTCGGATGGACAAAAAGCCTTCCATTAGATTTTAGACTGCACTCTCTTGCCAAATGATGCCGCCTTCTTTTATATAAAAGTGTCTTGAAGTGTTACAATCCTTAATTTGCCTTACAGTAATAGCCACTAACATACAACAGACTTTAAATAGTAATTTAACTCATATTTCCATTAAATCTTTCCAGCATCTCTTCCCCAAAATATGTAATAGTTTGAGTCCACTTCTTTTTGCCACCAGCAAGGTAAAACATTTTAAATGAGTAAATACTATTTTGGTTCTCGTTAACATATTTGATATGCAAAATGCTCATACAGCTGGGGAAGTTACGGACGGTCATTTAGAAAGTAAAGCTATTTCAATTCTAAAATCCAAATCCTCTGTCCAGGACTCTAAGTGTTAACTCATAATCATCCTTGTTAAATTGGATTGTCAGCATCTCGCTAATTATGTAGGAGAATGTTGTTTAATGAGTTCATCCACCTAATCAACCATCACGGCAAACAATAAGAAAATCTGTCCTTGCATCATTGTTGTAATTAGAATTTCCTGTTTGTAAATCCCGAGCAGCACAACCCTAAGCCTAAAATCACAGATAATTGAGTCACAGCAGAAAAAAAAACTAAAGTTTCAGATCTGTGTGGGGAATCAACGCACACTGGTAATTTAAGCATTTTGTCTTACATTTCCTCCTCATTTCCTGGTAGATTTATACACCTCTGAAAAAACTTTGATACGCCTTTGATAAGGACGCTCTGTGTTTCTGCGTAGAAGTGAAGCTGCGTAACCTCGTTCTTGTAATTTTCCATCTTTCTTTTGTTTTAATTTAGTGTTGGAGCAGCACAGAGGACTTGACTTGACGCCATTATGGAGATATTGCGAGGAGACAGAATCAGAAACAGACATTGACAGGGTTTATTATTAGTCTTTTAACACAACAAAAACACAAGAGGCTTTTACTCTGAATAAAGTATGACCTCAGCGTTCCATCTTTATTATTTCATAGACAGCCGAGCAAGTTTGGTGGTGCACAGTGTCAGCACGCATTTGGCTTCCCCATTTCCTCCCCCTTTTCTCATCGTCTCAATTTCAGCCTCAGGAGAGTTATTTTGAGAGATGGCCAAGCCAAGAACAAATTCTCTCTCATTGTTGCTGTTGACTTATTCAGTTATTCGACCATGTGGCAAATGGACAAGATCTCCACAAATGGAACCTTCAGGTCTGAATGATTAATTGTCAAAAGCCAGGTGGAGGTTTTTAGCTGCAAGGCTTCTTGGCTGTTTCTGTATCAACCACCGAATCGTACGGCTACTGCCGAGATAAATCAGCAAGACACTCAAAAAAAAAAAAAGATGTCGCAATGACTGAATGTAATTCCACTTTATATAAACTACATTTAAACAGTGATAAATTTACTTAAAAGGCAACCTGCTAGAACAAGCTGTGACTCAGTGCAGGATGGACTTGGGCCTGATTGCAAAGAGAATTGACTCACATTATAAGCCAGTTATCTAATTCTCTGAATGAATGTTGACTGACTGCCCTGGATATTTATGGAGGAATAAAAATAAGGATGAATAATCCATACTGCTTTCCACTCACGTACCCTGGATACTGTCAAATGTATCTTTAATAATTCAGCGTATTTTAAATGCCTGAGTTAATAAGATTATGTTAGACGCGTTTCACTGCAGCTCCAGGACTCCTGTGCCATCAACAGCACTGCACCACTTATTTATACTGTAGAGAATACCGACAGTGATGATGCACAATATAGATAGAAATGCACACAAACTGTCCGCACCCAACACTCTATGTTAGAGCAAAATTCCTCTCAGAAGTAAGCAGGGATGTAGTTTTACTGCAACTGTCGCTCTGCACATTTACTGTATGATGCTTCCTGTAGACAGATGTGATTTAAAGCGGTGCTTCTTTGTGATTCTTTGAGGAGAAACTCAGTTTTACAGATCTGTCGATTAAATCAGCTAATCGATTAGTCAACAAAATCACATGTGTTAGTTGACCAAAAATGTCCTTGGTCGAGGACAGCCCTAAAACTTTCACACGATCAATAATATCCTCTGCTCTCGTGTTTCACCGAGGAGAGACAGGTTAGGTGAAGATAACAATGTGGGTACCGGTTAGAAACAGGCTCGGTAGTGAACGATGTCAAACACATACAGACAAACACAAATAATGCACAAAACACTGATGGGTTCAAAGTAAAACAATTATATTGTAATTACAATAGGAGAGACCACAAACCGTATCCCAAGAGTCAGTAAGGGGTGTCTCAACAGAAAGTTGTGTACAGTATATTTTCATAGCACTCCGAGGACAAAAAAACACATGATTAGCTTCTGTGCTGCTTATGCAAGAAGGCTGATTGGTCAACAGGTCATAACTACCTTCTGCTTTATATCTGCTACCAGATCTAATGTGCAACAAGCTCTACATTATATGTCCTATAGCTTGTGATACATTAAATACAGTGCTTGCCTTTGTCTAAAGTATGGATGATACTTATGCCCTCTCCCTGACCTTAGCATTTACACCCTGCTCATAAGGCTGACATACAGTGTCATGTCACATGCACACACAGGAGGAATTGATTAACACATAGTCTGATCACAAGTTGTGACCACGAGGATTATTCCCAAAGGATATGCTACACGTGTATTTGCGAATGCATTAGATAAATGATGAACTTAAATGCTTCATGTGAGTTTACTTTCACAACGACTCGCTAACGTGATGACGGATTCAGTGTTTTTTCTGTTTTTAGCTGAGATGGCCTAGAGAATATTCGGTTAAAACAAATCAAGATTGGAGCAAATACGATTAAAAAAAGTTATTTTTTTAAAACGGTCGCGATATCCTGACAGTAGCACATGAGACAGGTAATCTGAAAAAAAAAATATGTGCCCCTGTTTCCTTCGGTGCTCCAAACGGCATCTGAAAGATTTCACAGACATGAAGACAACAAACAGTCAGAGCTGACCTGAGATCTGCTGTCCATCTGCTGTCCATGAGAGCCGGCTGTCAATCACTCGCAAATTCCAACCAAACTGTCAAACTAGGCAGCGCTGATCAAATATTAATCAATATTATGTTATGTTAATGCCTATTTCTCGCCTCAAATGTTTTCAGAATCGTCTTGTAGTGCACGGTTTAGCTGTAAAATGAGAAAGTTTGTGAGTTTGAGCTATCTTGAAGGAACGCCGAGCATCCGGACACATGACCAGAGCACAGCCAATAGGAACGCTCTCTCTGAAATTACCTTTGATTGGTGAAAGTCTCCCGTCACGGGCTAGATGTTCTAAAGCCTGAAAACAGAGCCATGAGGAGGTGCAGAAGTCTAGTTTTCTCTCAGAACACTTGAATTACAATATGCTGGGGAATTTTTGCCCAATGATGCCAAAAATATACTGCCTACTGCCACTTTAAACAGGAATACAAATTCCAGTATATAATTTATATAGTATGTAGAATTTAATTTAATAGATCAGCCCCACTGTCACCGATATCCGATCCAACTATCTGAGTCAGTATCAGCCCGATAGCCGATCCGGTATCAGTATCGGTGCATCCCTAATTTGGGATGTAGTTAACACACCAGTCATAATTTTGTTTTAATGAAAACTCAACTCCTGGCATTTGCTCCTGATGTTCATCAACACTGTTTTAGAAGAAGGAACTAACGTAAGTATCAGGCAAACCAACTTCCAAAGTGACTTATTTTCTCTTTAAATAAATGCTGTTGGGTGGATGTAATTTATGTCGATGTGAAGAGTGGTTCATGTGAATTTTGACAAGTAATAAAATAAATATTTGGAAAAGTAGCTGATAAATATTTACAGAGACTTTAAAATGTTAAATTTGGTGTGGTGGTAAAATGTTTAATTGGGTTGCCTTACACGCACACACACACACGCCCCAGCCCAGCCGCCGCCCCAAAGCAGTCAACCTAGAAACACTGTCCTCTGTCCTCCTGCCCTGAGGTTGAGTGGTGAAAGCTGGCACTGGCACACAGGGCGATGCGGGGGCAACAACCTGCTCCACTGCCACCTACGGTGCTGGACTGCAGTATTTCCAATGCGTAAGCCAGAGTAGTGAGTGGAACCAATGCTGGTGTGATTAGTCTGGCTGGGGGGTAAATGAAAACCATTATCAAGGTTTTTCTCTCTGCTGCATCCAAATGCAAAACGCAGGCGAGAGGTGATTTGAATTGCTAAAGCTGCACCGGCGATGCTCATTTGGCACTGGACAATCTCGATCGGAGGCTGCCTTTCTACGTGCTGACTTTGTTTTGTTTTGTCATGTGTCTTGAAATGAGCATCATTATCAACTGTGACACTCTCAATTGGCTGATATTCTACTGGTTGGGTCCCGCGGCGCAGCGGCCGTGTAATTTTGGTGAAAAATATGACAGAGATAAGCCATTTCGCTCCGTTTCATTGATGACTGAGAAGTAAATGAACTGATAAAATGAACATGTCTGCCACATTGTCACTCAGAAAACGCCTTAGACTGCCGAGTTTTATGCTGTGGATGTATTTCCGCAGATTTTAACTGAATCACTCTTGAAGCACCTTGTTCAGGGACTAATGTCCATGCATATTTAATGATCTACTATCTGAGGCACAGGTTGTTAATTCTGCCCACAGACTGACTGACTGTACTGTACTGCAAGTTATCTCAGAAAAAGAGACAAATATAGAACGCCTTCTGCATATTTTCTTTTCCAGAAGCATCTCCCAACTTATAATGAGCCCCATATTTGAATATGTAGTCTATTTCCTTAATATACCAGGCTCAATTACAATTGTAGTCTAGAAAATATGTGAAATGTGTTTGATTAAGTAACTATCTTTGGTTCCTAACAAGCTTGAAACCAGCAGGAATGCAGCACACACAACAAAACACGTCGACAACAATGAAGCACAAAGTCAAGTCCACAAACAGATTAACATCACAGTTTCTCTGTCATCATTTTAACATAGAAAATGTATATTTCATCGAATAAAATCAATGCGAAAACACGACATGTGCTTGCCTTTGCCAGTGAACTCCAGTTTAATAATTCAGATTGTAAATTGTGGATAAATTGATCCAGTGCAAATATGCAGATGAAGGCCAAGATGGGATAAATGTTCTCAAAAAGTAGTCGCTGCTCTCGCTGTGGTTCAATATTCAATACAATTTATACAAAAGCCATTGGCCTTCAATATTTACAGATACAGATAACAGAGAATAAGAACCACAACAACTTAAGATCTCTTAGACTGTTATCAGGCCATTGAATAGGCGTCATCAGTGGTTATAAGCCCCATAGAAGTGGGCCCTGCTACACTCAATAATAGGTATCGTCATCTATTCACATGGTCGATCACCGAAAGAAGGAATAAAAGAAGACAACAGCAACCTCTAGCGACTGTAGTAATTATGACAGGAGCAGAAGCGAAAGTGAGGCGCTGCAGTATAGACAGCGTGAAACTCCATATGGGGTGGAGGTCGAGGCCGATGGAGTTTGCATTCCATGTCAAACCAACAATGTGTAGTTGTCTTTGTGTTCACAAGCCTTGAGTTTCACTTTCACTCTTGAAACGTAGTTATTTTAAGCCAAAACACAATGTTTTTCCCGAAACTTAACTAAGTGTGTTTGTTGCCTAAACCCAGGAGTTGTAGTTTTGTTGCCTAAACCTAACTAAGCTGTTTTGTTTGTGTTCAAAACGTTTCATGTGGTTTTACAACATGTTAGAACAGCCCCTACTGACCCACATCTATGATGCGTATAGTGAGCGATACCATACATTTAATGGTCGGATAACAGTTGGATCAGGTGCAGCTTGAATCTGAAGAAATATTTTTTTCACGTGTGCGTAACTGCCAGTGGTTGCAGAGGTGAGATGGCAACTTATTTGTACAAAACGGTTCTGGAAAGTTCTAAAAAAGAAAACATCCAGAGTCTATTTGCCAAATAATATTTTGGCTTATGTATATATGAGTATATTATTCTTTTTTAATGAGCAGTGAAGCATAGTGTGCTGAGGGAAGCTTAATAGTCCAAAAGGGACCTATTTGGAATGATGAAAGAGACTAATCCTGAAGACGACACACTTCCAAGAGAGAACAAAAGCTTGTGCATGAAGAAGCCTTTCTTTGGCAAACATGATAAGCAACGATTTGGACTATGCAAAACAAGCTCATTGTTAGCGGGAGCGTGAGTACACAAAAACAACAACAATGCGTTGCGAACAATGCAAAATGGCAGCAAGTGCCGGAGCTGCCCGCTTTCAGCAAATTCCGTCTGGCTTCCTGGCGGTTGGCTACACCTGTTTTCTGTTTAATTGTCATGAAGCGAGGTCTCTCTCCCTCTTTCTCTTCCAGTCTTTCTCCTATTTTTACCTCCTTGTATTCCCCTTGTTTTCTCTGCTCTCCCAATTTCATTGCTGGGCGGCATTCTCCCATGTATAATTCATGAAGCGACATGCTTGTTTTTACACACCACGTACCAACAGCCATGTTGTGGCGCCCTGAGGGGGTCTCATCTATGCCAGCCTGTAATCTGCTTACACACACAGAGCAACCAGCTCACACCTCTCCTCACCAATTACACTCAATTCCTGGAATGGCCCTCTCCCTGACACGAGGTTCGTTGTGATCATCGTGTCCTTCAAAGAGGCACAGGCAGAGAGAGTAACACAACGGCATACATGTTTATGTGTGCCGGGGAGGTAATTGGTTGAGTGCTCAACGTTGCGGCATCATACCAGGCCGATAAAAGCACCTCTCGGAATTTGACAGTTGGTCTCCTCAACGTGAGGTTAGAGGGCTTCGGTAGCATCAATTCACGGTCCAACCATTGAGCTCATTCGCCAAGTTAGAGACTGAAAGCTACGCAGCAATTCACCTAAGAGCGCTAACAATTCATTGTGCACAAGAGAAATCATCCTAAGCCGCGCGCACGTTGACGCACAAGCGCACACATTGACGCACGAGCACACACCCTAGACATTGCAGGTAAATGGGGTAGAATGCAGCGCTATGTAGTGGGTAATGAGTGCTGATTGTTTGTGACGGGGCTGTAGTAAGGCTGATTTCCCAGCTGAGGAATGGGGGCTTTGTACACATCACAGGGCTGTCAGGGAAAGACAGAAAATGGGCGCATGCCTCACCGCTCTTCAGAAATAGACAGCCAGAAACACTTCACTGTTTAGCTTTAGACAGCAGACACGCAGGCAGAGAGTGATAATGTGAGTATTTGAAATATTTTGTGATGCAATTCTAGTTCATTTGCATGGAAATGTGCACTTGGGTGTTATACATCTGAGATGTGGGAAAAGCAACATGGCTCTTACTCAAGGGCACAGTGAATTACTGACTCACCGGCAGTATTTATGCTGAAATTTGCATGACACTTAGGTAGAAATATATACAGGAGAATCTTATTTTCTTTATTTGTTGGGGTATTTTAATGGTAGCATTATCACCGCTGTGATTAAGTATTGCTTTTTTTTTATCATCCAAAGGCTTTGAAGCACCACATATGTAGGGTCGCCTCAAAAAATATATAGGCATTTCCCAGTTTCCCAGAGTCTAAAGCTGCTGTGGGATGTGTTGAAGAATGAGTGCGCTGTAAAGATGATTTCTTTGTTTCCCTCTTTTATCGTGCACAAGTTACATTTATATTTTGTCAGGGTAATAATTCTTTTGATTAGCGAGCATATAAAGTAAATGGATTTTGTTAGCATACATTGCATTACGGCCCCGATTGATATCACTTTTTCATTAGGGGTTGCCTTACTTGATGACACATAGTCAATAATTCATCGATCCTGATGTGTTTTATTCATACATCTTACAGTGTAGAGGGGATCATTAAAGAGACTTTTTGCAAGCTTTGACTACCTCTCAATGATTCCTTCTGAATATGTGATGAGAGCAGCAGCCTGCTGGAGTTAAGCTATCCATATCAACACTGATGACCTGCTATAAGCAGCGAGTTCAAACAGTCACAGGCTAACCCACCCAACAAAAGTCAGCAAAAGGAAAACTATAAATCTCTGTTTGTAGTTTATCTGATCACTCCCAAGGAGAATGGAAATAGTTCTCGTGGTATACTCTGACCAAGACATGAAACAAGGACGAGAATAGTAGACCATTTGTGACCTGGAGATTTTGTTCTCAGAGAGACAGGAACATCTAAATTGAAGCTTAAAACACTCTCAGCAGCATGTTTTTGTAGTAATTGGTTAATGAGACTGAAGTAGATTTACCTAAAATAGACCTGACTACAATGAAAATGGAATTAAGCTAAAAACAGGAAAAATAAAACTTCAATTTAAGAGATTAGCTCAGACACTAAGTGACTAAATATCTATTAGAATCAAATAAGCCAAATTTAAACACTTTCTTCTGATTGCAGACTGCTCGGATAGGTGCACAGCTGTGCAGTGAGTGAGAACACACTTCTTCTTTAGACTTGTCTCACATGCAAAGAAGAAACAAAGTGGCATCAGTGACGGATCAAAACGAAGTTACCAAAGGAAAGAATCCAATATGTCCACAAAGGTAAAAGTAAAAAGAGTAAGAAAAAAAAAAGTAAAAATACCCAACAGTAAATTAAAGATAACTTAGAATTTTGTATCTGCAACAAGTATAATGTCTGGCGTGGATAGCAGTAAACTGATTGCAGGATAATTAAAAGGTGCTAAATACAGGATTAGGTGCATTTCTATTGCACAGCTAACGGCGCCAACAGTGCAAACAACAGCGAAAGTGCTGACAGACATGACATTGTTAACCTAAGAGGGTACCGAAGGGTGGGCACTATGCTTCCACGACAACGGCAACCATTATCAGCTGTAACCGCCGTATGAGAGCAGTGCAGAGCGGCGGCCGTGAGCTAGCCAGTGGGACACGCTCATGTGCACAAACATGCACTAAAAGGCAGGTGTGGCTGGCCCGGCTATGTCAACAAAGCACAGAGAAGAGAAGCTCTAATTACAACACATACGGAGGGAGGCAGACTTTATTCTCTGCTGAGGTAGATATTACTCCTCTATATCTTTACTTAGCAAATAGTTATTTGATGCTACATTAATGCATATCAAATGTAGCACCTTTAAATTAACAAATCATTTACAAGTAAAACATTCACTCACTTGGAAAATACTGCAATATCACTGTGATCCAATCACATGCCTTTTTGGTAGCCAATTTAAATAATAATTGCAGGGAAGAAAACGTAGAGCTGCCAATTTTCATGCATTTAACATCAGACTCGTTTGACTGTAATCATACACACTCACACCACGATTGCAAAAGTTGACATTTGAGGGTGTTTGTTTTTTTTTTTTGCAGTAATCTGTAGCTGTTTGATCTGACAGACAGCAAGCTCCTTCTGCTGCATCTTGTCCAGTCACTTGTATTGTGGCAGATGGTGAGCAACCAGACAGACTAAAGAAGTGAGTTATGACAAAGACACAGCGCGTCACTCATCTTGATGTAGCCTGCTCTATAAGCCATCAACATCACATTGTATCCTAAGGCTCTCCAGCTTCCAATTAGGGGTAGCACATGCCAAGTAGGCATTCCTGTGATGAAGCATCTAAAGTGCTTTTGAGTTTATTTCACCGAAATAAGGGTAACACTTAATTTCACAGGTCCGCAAATTTCATGGTAATTAGGTGATAATAAGAGCGTAACCTATTTGAAATTTCTTTGGAATTACTGCCAAATTACCCCAATATTTACCTCAAACTTTATCGAAAATTACTTCATTATAAACATTATTAAATAATTATATTCCACTATTTCCTTAATACATTTCCAGGAAAAGAATACAAAGTTAATTGATATGCTTGATTTCCATGTCTGCTGGTAAATAACTATCTGAATCATTACATCAGCTACCAGGTTACATTTGTGTAGACAATAAGTCACACAATGGTGAGATTTGTGCCTGATCTGACCCTATTTTAATGATTATATTCTATTTTAGCTTACCATTATTAAATAATGTTTATAATGAAGTCATTTTCGATAAAGTTTGAGGTAAATATTGGGGTAATTTGGCAGTAATTCCAAAGAAATTTCAAATAGGTTACTTGCTAATTATCCCTGCTGTTGCCCCCGCGACCCGAACCCGGATAAGCGGTTGAAGATGGATGGATGGATGGATGCTAATTATCCCCCAATTAACATGAAATTTGCAAACCTGTAAAATGAAGTGTTATCCAAATAAGTTACTATTTCAACAACATCTTTCCTTTTTCTTTCAAATCGATGCCTAAAATGAATACAGTGTGTTATAAGTGGTATTGAAGGGTTAGAACCACAGTGGTATCTAACCTGAGAGAAGTGACACTTGCAGGTATGTTTACATGTTGTTTAATGTGCTGCAGCTGAGCAGCTACTTATCTCTCTAACCTGCTATCTAGAGTGTACTTTTCCACAGTGAATGTTTGTTTGGTGGCTATTGAGCTATTGAGGCCTGAAGCTAAAGTGCAGGACAAGATGCGTGTTTGTGTTTGTAAGTTAGTAGGAGACTTTGGCAGGAAAGCTAATGTGGGTTGTTGTTTAGAGTCTGTGGCACTTGTGTTGTGTAGCAGGCTGCTGTCTGGCTCAGTATGACCGTCTGCTCTGAACGCTGACATTACAGCTTTATGTAAGATTTGTTCGGCTGTATCGAAATAAGGTGTCATTTTACGTAGATGAATACAGGAACGGTATTCTGACAAATTATGTCAAAATAGGGGGCACCCTCATGAAACATCAATTTGGCCCTTAAGGTCTCTGATTTTTCTTTTATCTCAAAGGAGAACACAGTGCAAGTGATTTAATGAGCAGAGATGTATGCTGCTGTATTAAATTAAATTTTAATTGGACTTTAATTAATTTGTTTACAACTTCTATACTACAGTATAGTCTAAGCTTAATTTCAAAAGCATCTTTTCTACATCAGTTAAGTATCCTTTGGTTTCAACTGACGTTCAAATGAGCAAACGCAGCTCTTAAAAAGTGCTGTTAGCTAAAAAAATGCTTATTATGTCAGTAAAATCCTAACGTGCTGTAATGATGAAAAGGCTGATGCAAATTATTGCAGCAATTTTGTGAGTAAACATAGATATATACTGCTTCAAATTTTCTCTTTTTTCTATTCCGAGGTGGCGTCTGTCTGGGGCTGATAGACTAGAATGAGAAGCACTTTCTCACCAAGTGTTTTGTGGCTGCTCTGAGGAAACTCCCATGTGCCCTCTTGCCTGGCGCCCTGTTTGGACGCCTGCATGCTGCTGGATGAGGTGAAATCGTCTGGTAATTGTGCGTGTGTGCGTGTGTGTTTGCATGCAAGCCTTTGAAAGTGTGTCTGAAAAAGAGGGAGAACATCCAGATCAACAACCCGTTATGAAAACATAGGGAGAAATCAAAAAGATTACCACAACATAATCAATGGCACAATTGATGAATGAATATTCAAATGGATTTGTGTAAAGTGTGTCCCCATCCAAATGCATTCAATATGCAAAGTGCCCCACCTCGGGATATGGACACAGAGCATCCATGAATCATATTCCAAGTAATAACCACAGCAGATCATGTTTAGCATCTGTTGATTACATCTGTAAAGTTGAACACAAGAAGGGCGTTTATCTTTCTGCAACACTGGATCTCCGGGACTATGAGCATTCACTTCTGAGTAGTTTGTAATACAGCTGCTGTTCCTTCATTTGTTGTTGTTGAAGCTATTAATTTGCATCTGTAATAAATTCAAACAGCATGATGAGAGAATATCTTTACTTTTTAAAATGAAGAAATGCTGTAGTGTAATCCCAGAATTGTTACGTATCTAGTACTGAAATGTGCAATTAAAATGTAACACAAAAAGATAAAGTCACACTGTGATGATTTCCATCCAAGATGCTATTGACACATATCTATTAATGCTCAACAACTATCACAGGAAAAAATAAAAGACTCGAGTAGGCTTGCCGCAATAGTTGGTGTTACCGGTGTTCGGGCATACGCCGATGACATCACTTGCTCACCGAGCCCACCGTCGTTTCACATTTTTTAATGGAAATATAACCTATTTAGTTCATTTTCACCTATATCAGCGTTGTGTTATCAATACATAGTTGGATGAGGGACGCTACAAACTGAAAGTGAAAGTCTCTGCTTCATACGGGGTCTCAGCTCAGAGTAGCAAGAGTCAGATTTCACACACACAGGAAGAGAAAGATTTGACAGTCAAGACAATGGCGGAGGTGGTGTCAAAGCAATATTGGGCAATATTTGGGATTCAAACCCAATGCTATAAGGGAACTATAACGTTAATGAGGCAATCGGCGTGAGGAGGACGGAGAGGTCACAGCCGGTGTGTGCGGCACAGCGGCACCAGGTGGAAACCTGCGGCCCCGCAGCGAAAGCTGGACCGGAAAGGCCAGACACACAAGCACCCAGCATCAAAGATCAGAGTAAGCGCTCTACAGATATTGAGCATCATCTTTTCTTGTAAAATGTCAGGTGTAATTGGTAACACCAGTGTTGTCACAAGTTTATTAACTGGTGGGAAAGTTTTCTCACCGTGACATCCCTAGACTTCAGGCAGGCTACAGGAACTTGCTGCCCATGCCGTCAATAAAGTCGGCATATTTCAGACAATTCTGAAAAAGATACTAATAAATAAGGATTTACTTTTGTGCATGAAAGAAAAGCTCAACCCCAGCCTCAAGAAAGATGCTTGTCTCCAAAGGACTCACCTCTTTACTTGTGTATCTCACTGTATTTGTGAGCATTTTGCATGATAGAAAGGCTGCACATGACATTTCCTTGCAGGGGACAGTAAAGATAAAGATTGACTTGACATTTAGCTGATTGATGTGCCTGAACAAGTTGGATTATCATCATGTGTCTGGGCTCCGATAGACGAACACAAATACTGGCAGAGTTAAGCTCCACTTCCAGGTACAGCGCTGCTGCCTGCTAACTGGAGGGTATAGCTGTATGCCCATTATGACCCCCAGGCTGGTTAGGTGCAGCGTCAACTGGGCCGTGTTGAATATGATCCACTTTGGAGAGCGTGATGTTGGCGATTCAGTCATTTAAGCAAAAGAAACCGGTCATCCAGTGGCACTTAAAGCCCTCAAGTGCCGTATCCACTCATCTGGAGAAAGTTTGTGAGGCTGCCAGAATGTAACCAAATGGTAATCAGTTGTAATGAGCTATACCCACTGAAAAGCAAAATGGAGAAAATATGGTGGGGAGCTACTGGAACACGAAGTAAGCATGTTACCATGTAAGCCACCAGAACATGAAGTAAACACCTTTTAAATCTATCATGGTTAAGCCTCGCTGGGTTCTACTACTTCCAGTAGCTTTTTTTAGTCTCAACTCCCACTCCCTTTAGTGTGAGCTCCCCCTCTGGCCAGTTAGTCGACTCCAATTAGTCACTGCCAGGGTATATAAGTGGTGGCTGTGTGTGGCGTTTAGTAGATGCTGCTTGGGATGATAATGCTACCGCTCTTCTGTCATGTTGTTGCATTTGATTAGACAAGAAATAAAAGGGCTGAAATAATCCTCACCTGAGTCTCCTTGCTCATCAATAGCAATCAAAATGCACCACACAAATCAAGTCTCTGATTCTTCTCTCCATTCTTTGTACTTTTTCATCCCATAGATATATTTGATATGAGGAGGCCGATGTAAGTCTTTTGATCTAGTTAGCATGCATGGAGTCCCTTCCCGTTATCACAGGCTTTACCTTTTTCTGACATTTGCTCTACTCCGCAGTCTTTGCTTTGGCATGACATATTGTTTAGAATGATAGTGCCCAGAATCGTATGCGAGTGGTTTCAATTTTAGTCAGTCACATTGCGATCACTATCCTTTTTTACAGTCCCCGCCATGAGTCAAACCGTCCTTGGGGATGTGATCGGGGCAGAAAAGGAATGGCCCTGACCTTTGTCACCATATGCCTCTCAAAAATATCAGTGATCTGCATTCATTCAGTGTAATTTTCCATATGGCACCAACAGCAGGCCGACAGAATGTTGCAGGCCTCTGACTACCTGCTCACCTTTTATATTTATTTGGGTTGCTTCTTCTGACCTAGAATCGGCTGGTTGGTCTCTGACCTTGGCTCCGTGCCTGTCCACGGTGTCTAATCATCCTTTAGCCATGGATTGGCTCCACTCTCCCTCTATCTCGCCTTCTCCCCATTGATTCTGGTCATTTTATACCTGAACACAGTCATTAATCTGATTATGACTGTGTCTGGGTCCAGTTCATTAGTCGGGCCCAGCTGTAATACAGGCAGATGCCTGCTGGGCCATAAGGATCCATCGCAGAGCTATTGAGGCCTGAAGAACACACCACGTCCGTAGGACACAGACAGACAAACACAGGCTTAGTATTGATGCTTTTTCACAGATTTTGTCAATGAGAAGAAGTTAGATCAGGAATACAGATAAATAAATAAAGGCCAGTGGGCAACCACCAGGTCTGAAAAATGAAGCCAATGTGGGAGTGCCTTAAACTTGTATTCTTTCTAATAGCCAGCAGGGGGCGACTCCTCCGGTTGCAAAAAGAAGTCTGATTGTATAAAAAGTCTATGGCCTTTCTCAGACCTGGCATTAACAAGCATCCTGGGTGATCCAATTACAAGTGGACAGCTCTAAGTACAGGTGTGAATGCACTCAAGACGCATAGAGGTATTGAGATCTGATCACTTAGACCACATTCGGAGGTGGTCTGCGCTCCTCGTGTGAA
Source organism: Sebastiscus tertius (assembly GCA_916701665.1). NCBI lineage: Eukaryota > Metazoa > Chordata > Actinopteri > Perciformes > Sebastidae > Sebastiscus > Sebastiscus tertius. The sequence continues at coordinate 25,628 of CAKAOH010033226.1, forward strand.
TAGGCCAGATGCGAGTCTCGCAGCATGGAAACAGCTTCTGTGCACTACTGTATCCTGTCGGTACAACTCTATTTTATTAGAATATATCTATATATAGGCTCCATATCTATAGACTATCGGACAAGGCACGGGAAGTGCATTATTATCATACTGCCAGTGATGGGTCAGTGTTCCTGTTCTGAAGCGAGAGGGTGAGCTGACACCCACCTGCTCGCTAGCTCGCTCTCATCCCCAGCTCTGAAGCTCTGTAACCCTCTGTTGCCTGGCAAAGGCGGCAGTGTCAGCGGAACAGAGGTCCCCAGGGAGCGTCGGCACAATAACCATATATTTTTATGTTAATAAAATGTACCCAAATTCACGAATATGTAGGATATTACTACAGACATTCAGATTCAGATCACAAGTGGTCACTCAAGACGCATGAGGAGTTGCACTCTAGTGACAGGTGTTAACAGACGTATTTAGAGCTTGCCACTTGTGATCGGATCACCCAAGATGCATGCCAGGTCTGAACAGGGCCTTTGAGTAAATGACCCTTCTTCTAACTTGATTTATTACCTCAGTAAACATTATAAACATGAGTTTATGGTTTCAATCACTAGTTTCAAGTCTTCTTCAATACAGCATGATGTTCATTTAGTAAATTATGGTCCCATTTAGAGTCAAACAGACGATAAAGTAGGGTATGCTTAATCGTAGTTGGACTACATGAGTCCATGATTATCTTTTTTGTTTCGTTTTTTTATATATGGGTTAGCTTCAACTTGACTCAACTCAATCTCTACATGGTGCATTTGAAGATAGTTCCACCATAATTTGTGTGCGATAAAAAAACACTAATTTGTCATTGCAATTTTGTTCGCTATTTAAGATAATTAAAAGCTTGATGTATTGTAATAAAAGCAGCATGAACACAGCTATTACTTTTATGTCTATAGAGATCGAATGACTTGCAGCAGTGGCAGAAACAACACCTGCCACAGAAAAATGTGGCTTTTTCTAAATCAACAAAACACAGGTAGACAGAATTACCAAACTCCCTCGATTCCTTGATTATTAGTGAGAGGTAATTGAGTACTTTGGAGGGTGTTTTGTACTGTGAAGTCAGGTTTGAATGATATACAATATACATTTTTAGAATTGTCCACATGAATAGGTTCTTATACTTGACCATACGTTAGCCTCCCCTAAGCGCTCTGAGCATTGTGATACTTACACCCTCCATTCCTTGTTCTTACAGACAAGGTAATGTAAGGATGACCAACAAAAATATCCCAAGCCATAGATATTTCTGTAACTCTGCCAGGGAAATGGACCCACTGCTAGAATATTCCATCACTGTCTCCTTATCAGAAAGCATGTCAGTCGGGGTTAAAAGCTTCTCAAAATGTTCCTTCCATCCTCCAACAATAGCCTCTCCAAATGGGATTAGTATTGCAGGATAATGGTGTTAATGTAATTCAGTACATTTGCCTGTCAGTTATTTTATTGAATGATCTGGACAGCATATGTAGTGCTTTATAAATTACTGAGAGGTTATATCATTCCTGTAAGATTGTATAACTTGTCTGCAATACAAAGTGTTTGCCATTAGAAATCATTTTAACATTGATCTAGATGGTATCCCCCTCGCTCTCTCCCTGAAAAGGTGGGAGGGGAGAGGTGCCAGCTTTTTTCTAACCTGCCTGGAGTAGGTACAGTTCTTATGATTCATGAGCAAGTAGATATCACTAAACAATTATCCTTACATTAAACAAAAATGACAAATATCCAACAAGTTACCTTTATCTTCATTAATGTTTTTAAGTGACAATTGTGTAAATAATGTGATAGGTCAACGTATCCTCATACAACGGTTCGTGTGATATCATACAAAAAGTTATTCCTCATTTTTTGTGCGTTTTCCCATGAAATTCCAGCAACATGTGGCAATTTGGCTCGTTACATACATACAGTCTTTTCAAAATAAACACCCGTATTCATAGGAAACCACTTAGTTAGATTTAGACAACAAAACTACTTTGTTAGATTTAAGAAAAGACCGACTTGGTTGGGTTTAGGCAAGAAAACTATTTAGTTAGATTTAGGAAAAGATTGTGGTTTGCGTTAAAATAACTACGGATGTGGCGTTACTTAAAGCTTCAGTAGGCAGAATGTTTTTGGCATCAAATTCCATAATAACCTTTCAGCATATTGTAATTCAAGTGTTCTGAGAGAAGCTAGACTTCTGCACCTCCTCATAGCTCTGTTTTCAGGCTTTAAAAGATCTAGCCCGTGACGGGAGACTTTGGCCAATTCAGGTTATTTCAGAGAGACAGCGTTCGTATTGGCTGTGCTCCGGCTGGTGGGCGGTGCTTGGTATTTCCTCAACAGATCTTAACATGGCTGTCGGGTCAGAAACTTCTCATTTTACAGGTAAACAGTACACTACAAGATGTTTCTGAAAACATTTGAGGCGAGAAATAGGCATTACAGTAACAGAATATTGATTCACACACACAAGAGAGTTGACAGACAAGATTATATTTGGGACTTAAAACCCAATGCTATAAGGGAACCATAACGTTAATGAGGCAATCGCTGCGCAGAGGCGCCGGGTGGAAACCAGACACACAGCCATCCAACGGTAAGGATCAAAGTGAGCGCTCTACATATATTGACCAGCATTTTTTCTTGTAAAATGTCAGGTGTAATCATGTAAACATCGATGTTTTCTCACCATGACATCCCTCTAAGATGTATTGAAAAATGTTATTGTTATGTTGGAGGAACATGGGAATATGGGGTTCTAAAAAAGATGTGAGGGAACATAGGATGTGCTCGCCTCAGGGGGAAGAGAAGATAGTTGTGGATGGGGGAGGGGTGGTAGATGAGAGATGATGGGAAGAATGGTGGTTGGACTGGTTGAAGGGGACTGAGGGGATGAAAAGGCCTGGCTTGATCAGACAGGGAGGGCCACACTTCACAGAAGGAGAAATATTACACCCGACTCCACACTCATATAGTCTTCAAAGGAAGTGGGTACTGTATATATGAAACAACATTGTTGACCTTTTCTCTTTCTGTCTCTCTATAAGTAGCAAATTTAATTTCCGTTTTATTTGTCCTGCCTGCATCACTTATTTACATTGCTATTTTTGACCTCTTGCGTTGATAGCTGACGGAGATTATTGCTGTTTTTTTTTTTTTTTTTAAGAAGCTGAGGGGCAAATTCACAAAAGGGTTACGCGCCCACTAAACCTGCACAAAAAAAGACAAAAAGAAAAAGTGTGATTTTCAAAGCACATACAAATGCAGCCCTTCTGCGCTGCCCAGCAAATAGCATCTTGGTGCTTCTGTGCTATTTGCACGTATTAAAATTAGGCAATATGCATACATTTGGTGCAAAATTAGCCCCTTTCTATGCAAATGAGCTTCATTGTAAAAACAGTTCAGTACACAAAGATCAGCACTAACACACGCTACACGCAGTTACAGTGAAATTATTAGCATCTTCACAGCGTTTGTGGTACCTCAGGGTTACATAGAGAAATTTTGATGCCCCCTAAAGATAAATATAGATAGTTTTAGCCAGCGCCATAGGAAAATCACCACAACCAAAATGATAAGAATTAAGAATAGACAAATCCATCTCTCTTCGAATATTGGTATCAGCCTTAAACATTCAGTATCAGCCGGGAATCATTGCCTTTACTGTACGTGGACCGATCATGCTAACTGTCGTGCTTAGTCATCCTCCAAACGCCCATTCTGAGTCAAGAAAAACCCTGTACCTGAAGCACATTTATAAGACTTTCCAGTGATCATGGCATATTAAATCCAAAATATGGATTCTCTCTGTCACGTTTAAATTCCTGGCTTGAAGTTTTGAGGAATGCCTCCGTACCTTGTCGCCCAGGACCTGTAGCTCACGGTCTGAAAATTGTATTTTTATTTTTCTCTCTGCCATTGTTGTGCCTACTGTGTTCTTGGTGCAAAGGCAATATTTCTTTCTTTTCCACATGGATAATAGCAATTAGATGCAAAAAAAAAAGGGAAAATTGCAATCAGCTGCAAAACATTATGGGCGTGTAATATAATTAGCACAATATCTTTTGTGAATCGCACCTTGAGACGACGCACGGAGCAATCCATTCTTTATGAATTTGCCCGTGAGTGTTTTGTTCAAGCCTCTCTCTCAGCCTCCATTGCTCTTTCCACACTTTTCCCACAAATTGCACAATTCAAAGTGTTGTTATTTTAGTTTCCTTTACTGTTTTTCATACGCTGCCAGTATGACTTTAAAGATTTCATGTGTTATTCTGCAATTTCTTAAATAACCGTGGGCCTTACTCCACCACTTTGTATCCAAGATGGAAGGGAGTCTATAAATTGGGCACGGTGGTCAAATGATGAGCCCATTTTGAATCAATAGAACACTGCACCCTTGCAACAGCTTTTTCATTTGACATTTTAAAAGGACGTGTTTGCTGGGTGGGCAATAGAATGGTGGCTATTGTTCCTTTGTGGTGCTCAGATTGTTTATCGACTCGGCGAGCGTGCACCCGTAGCCCTCTGTCAGTGTTCGAGTCCTCTGGAGACAACTGCAAACTCACTGTGCATCTGTGCATCCACACACGAGTTGCATCAGAGAAGAAGTGAGGGTCAGACAACTTTTACCAGTAATGCAAACACGTACATGGTGAATGCCTAGTCAATAGAGTAGACGCACACACACACACAAAAAAAGGCAATCGGACCTCCAAGGAAGGAACAATCTTTCTCAAGCCATGTAGTCAACCTGATGCAAGCCTAGAGCAAACCACTGAAACAACCCTGGTGTTTCTATGACAGTCCACCAAAAGATTAGAATTGTTCTATTCAGAAACACATTGAGTATTCATCCCCATGGCTCACTCTGTTTTTTGAAGGCAAGTCCGGCTCCAAATCAGTGGTGACTGTGCCTGATAATGATGTACTGTAGGACACCTGAAGTGTCTGAAATACGGCACATCATTGTGCTAGAGTTTTACTGTTGTAGCAGCTCACCCTTCACTGAGGTACTGTACTCTCTAGTTACCTCATTACCATCCGCAGCTATAGATGGGTGCTGTTAGTTATACACTGAGGGGATGATTAAAGAAGATTCCAAACATGCACCCACTCAGATAATTACAAATTAGCTAGTATTTGCATAAATAAAGCAGTGCATCGATTATTAAAACATACCCCCTGCCATGCCTATTCTTTATGCATCTCTCATGAATTGCTTTCATTTTGCATTCCGGGCTGCGTTAGGCAACTTCAAATTATGCCATTCAGTTCCCAAGTCTAATCCCCAAAATCATGATTAAAATTCCCATGGCTTTTATGCTCCTTATCAGACTTGCTCCATGTTGAGATAATGTGCGTCTTTACGACTCCGACAAAGTTGCCGTGTGCCATTTGTAGCTTCTCCCTCTGATATTTGACGGTTGACATTCAAATGCGGTCCTTTCTACCTGGTTGCGGCTGCTCGCCGTTATCTGTTTCAGCGAGGTTGAGCGAAAAGGTGCATAGGTTGGGCGCTGCAGGCGAAGACAGATCTTCAAAACATAATGAGGGTTTGCCAGGGCGCGTCTGTGCCAGGTCCCTTTACAGAAAAAGCAGAAAAATACTTTTGTTCTTCCTGTCAGGGCATAGAGGCCCTACCTTGGGCTAATATGCTGCTGTTTGAATATATGCAGATCACTCGGTAATTAGAATACCAAAGGTTTCGTCTTTTCACTGTTCTTCTTTTACCTCTTGTTAAATGAAATGAAGGTGCTGCTCCTCTAAGTCCTACTGGCTGACCGTAACAGACCACAGCCACATATTTTAAGCAGTGAAAAAAGGTAAGACACAGAAAGGAGCTGTACAAAGAAGGTGTGTGAGTGTGTGTGTGAGAGAAAGCTTTGATTGTTCCTATATGCTCGACTGCACAGGATTTTTGGCAGGCAACCTTTTTGCTTGAAGCTTCAAGACTTCGCTCCCGTTATCTTTCTCTCTCTCTCTCTCACTTTCTCTGTCTCTCTCCCTGTTTGTCATTCTTTTTTTTGTATTCCTCCCTCTCTCAGTGTAGTAGCTGTATGCCTCAGCTAAGGTGAAACAGCATGGATGTGATTTCTATAGCTCAGTTGGAGACCGGCATCTCATCACAAACCGGTCTCGGGTGGTTGGGTGAGCGAATCAAATCGCGGATAGCACGACCGAAACGATTTCAGTTTGAGACTGGAGAGACCCAGCCTCACATCTCAGTCATTGGGGCACGTTCAATTGGATGCATTCGATTCAATTCAGCTCATATATGGGAAGGACCGGGAGAGCGGGTGTCGAAGGACAGCTGAGGGTATGAAGCAAAAGCATGGAAGAGAGGGGCACGGAAACGTGAAACTTTAACCCTGCGGTATCCTCTCTGATGAAAGTTTCTGAGAATCACTGGTCTCTCCCACATATAGTCTTTAAATACAACAACACGGGATCACACAATCAAGTCCACTGAGACAATGACTAAAAAATGCAACAAATTCTACATTTGAAGTGCAGTGACTGAATCACTGGCCATTCATAAGCCCAATGAGGACATACATAAAGAAAAAATGTCTATACATAAGCACAAAACAAAGCGAACACATTCTCCATGTTTCTATTACTGCCAACATGACGGACTCTTTTATGTCCAATTTGGACTTTCTTAAAAAACAGTTTAACTGTTGAGGTTATCTAAGGCAGAATGAGTCATTGGGTCTTATAATGCAGGAAGCCCGCTGTGTATGACATCACCACAACTACTCCTATCTGCACGACTTTGTGTATTATTAATTAGGAGACTTCTTTCCTCTGAGTGGTTAAAATGGCACTCGTCCTTGCCCCTTGGCTGTTTTTTTCTCTTGACTCAGAGCGGCTTATGTCATAGCTACCAGCACTACTGTCACTAGAGTTGCCCCATTCTCACTGGTGCAGAAAAAACGTCGAAATTCTGATACAAAACAAATCATTAAGATAGAAATTTAAGCCGCTATATTCAATTTTTCTATATTAATAATGGATTCCGATTACCGTGTGTATGTGAAAGGGGTCGCTTGTAAAGACAAACCCACAGAGAAGCTCTACGGAGCCACAGCAAGCACTGTTAGCTACCCGCCCCCTCAACTAACAACAGACTAAACAAAGTTAGCAACTAGATAGTGAACATAATAGAGCATTTAGCAGCTAAGGAGCTGCTTCCCTCAGGAGTTGGTGGAGAGCAAAGTATAGCTGAAAGGAGAGTAGATACGGACACAAACTTAACTCTGCTAATGTTGCTCCATGTCTGCCGGATGTTAAATAAGCAATGGTTTGCTGATAACTTCGCCTTATTAACTTAAAAAGGTGATAATATGTCAGTGCTGTGTTTACAGTTTTATTCTGCTGCTCCCAAGTGCCCAAAAAATCAATTTAATACAGGTCCAAGATAGTATTTTTTTCCAGTGGGCAACCTCTGGGTCTGAAAAATGAAGCCAATGCTGAAGTGCCTTAAACATGCATTCTTTCTAATAGCAAAAAGAAGTCTGATTGCATTGAAGTCTATGAGAAAATGATCCTACTTCTCACTTGATTTATTACCTCAGTAAACATTGTAAACATGAGTTTATGGTCTCAATCGCTAGTTTCAAATCTTCTTCAATACAGCATGATGTTCATTTAGTAAATTAAGAGCAAAATAGACGATAAAGCAGGGTATGCATTAGGGCGTGGCTACCTTGTGATTGACAGGTCGCTACCACCGCGTTGTCTGGTCTGGGAGTTGTCTGTGTTTTCGTCTGAGAACTTTAACCCTTTCACAGTGTGTTTTCAGCACATGAAAGCTAATTATAGCATTTTGGTCGCCTAAAAATGTCTTATTCAGCATTCGGTTGGTCTTGGCTCCACCCTCTCGTGTCACTTCCGGTTGCAAAAAACTAAGATGGCAACGGCCAAAATGCCTAACTCTAGGCTTCAAAACGGCAGTCCACAAACCAATGGGTGACTACTATGTCCACTTCTTATATACATGGTCTATGCATGGTCTGGTCTATGGTTTGTTCACACACAAATCATCAGTATGGTATTCATTTCATTGACCTTATCATGCAGAAACCTGAAGATTCACATATAAATACTACTAAATTCAAGCAGTTACTGTAGAGACTGACGTGTCTGACGACTCAAGCCCATCGGGGAAATGTATATCAAAGGAAATCTGTTCTTTTTTTTTCTCACTCAAGTATACCTAACATTGCTTGGAGTGCAACAGAAGTACCTCTGAATTCTAGCAAAGCGTGGCTGAAGAGTTGTTGTGCTTGGAGGACAAAACAGTGGGGCCACGCTGACATTGGCGAGTTAGCTCAGTAAACTACAGCTACTCTCTGTATATGTCTGTGTCTTTGTTGACCTTTTGCTGATTGTGAATTAAGTGTCGGTGAGTGCTTCAGGTTACTGGCCTTTGAAGGTTACACAGACTAACTCTGTTCACTACCGGACCAATAAACAGCAAGTACACAGGACAACTAGATTCTCTCCGCCCCGCCTTCCCCCCGACCTCCCGTATCCTTCTATCTCTCTGAACATGGGATATCTTCACACCCACTCCCTGGGAGATGGAGGGATGCTGAAAATGAAAAGAAAAACAATTAGTAGCGCTGATGGGTCTGTGTGAGGTAATGAAATTGCGTGTCTCATTGTAGCGTGTAATGGAGAGCAGTTTGAAGTTAATTGAGGGGAGATAGGACACTGGGCCAGTGTCTGCCGGAGTATTGTGGTTGGGCGCCGGGTTTATCAGTGAGAGAATCACTGAACCCAGAAAAAAACCAATTCCTTATCAGACCTCACAAATTGGAATTATCTTGCTTTAACAGACTAGATAGCGAGATCAATTATTATTGTAATTAAATTCATATTCTTTTCATCTGTTTCTGGGTCAGGTTCGTGGCCATAAAAGACCTGGCAGAGCCCCATTCAGACTAAATGTTCAAGCCAGTCCATGTCCAAATCTGGCTATATTACTGATTTATTATTTCTTCTATACATATTTCAGGGCCTTTCCTTAAATATAAAATGAACACTCAATTCAGTTTAACATTGTACATTTCCATCAGCGGTAGAAAATCAAAGACATCATATTTTTTATAATATGGTCTGGCTGGTAAACCTTCAGAAACTTTACAGTCAAGGCTCTGACTCTCAGGTAGTTTTCAGAAGGTGACAGAGTGCCACCTTCTGGTGGAATGATGAATGATGTAAATATCCCAGACCAGGACCAGAAGGAGACACATTGTACCTGTTTTAAGGGCCTTACATTGGGCGCATGTTAGTTTCTGTATTGATTTTAATTTTTTTTTACTTGATTTTAAAACACTTCATGGACTTGCACCGGCATATATAACTGTTATTATGGCTTTAAATTCTATTTTATTGCCCTTTTATTGTCTCGAGTGCGTCGGTCTCAAATTGTCAAATTGTTATATTGCTGAATTGTTTTTGTCTTTTATGCTGTTTTTATGGTACACACTTGTTCTTGATCTTATTTTCGGTTTGTCAGTCATGTGTGAAGCACTTTGGACTGCACTAACCTGTGTGAAAGGTGCCATGCAAACAAAGTTTTATTGATCGAATGATTGATTCTGCTCCACTGGGGTCGTGTCTAGAAGGTAACGCCCAAGTTGGGAGACTCCTTCTAGATGGTTAAGGTTAAGGTTAAGCCTCGCGAGACTTTTTGCATGTTTTCGCAACTTGGGAGTTACCTTCTAGACACGACCCTCCACTAGCTCGTAGTACAGTAACTGTCCTCATGAATGTCGCTTGTAGAGAATGAGCTTAGCAATTAAAAAAAACTGCGTTAGGATGATTGAAATTGCTTGAATAGCACATGAGATCTTGAACCAGCGGTAATAAAAAAAAAACCTTGGTGCATAAAAATGACAGCCTTCTGGTTTGACATTATTTAAAACTGCTTTTTTTAATGTGTAGTCCTATATGATACTCACGATGGTGTCCAAAAGATGTATTAAATGACCAATGATGCTAATCTTGTGCATTTCCTTTTTCACAAACCAACAACCATTACATTATTCTGTCACTTTTCGTGACTGGAGTTCTTCCTAAGTAAGCTGCATGTATCATAAAGCCTGATGAAGGATCAAGAATGAAATAAATATTGCGTTTTGGGCGGATGTTGGGGGTGGGGTATGTTCCTCTCGCCTCCTCAAACAGAGTGTTGACAAAAGACAATTAAACGCAGCTTGCCTACAGTATTGATCATGTCTCCCTGATAGACAGAGCAGAACCACTGCACCTGTATTCATTAAACAACCTGTTTAGCAACCATGCGGCGGAAGGAGGAATCAAGCTCTGTTTGTGAAACGAAACGCCACAGGCCAAGAAACACCTGCAAGATTGCATGGAAACTTTTCAGTGGAGCGTGACGGAAGGAAGGAACAGAGAGGAAGGGAAGGACAGCTCATGACCTTGTCTTAAGAAAAAGGGAAAGGAAGAAACGAACCGAAAACATAAACAAAAACCAACAAATGCTAAATTGGGTGTGTTTATTGCAATAATAATTGGAACGAGACAGAGGTTATTTATTGCTTTATTGCTTTATAAACACTTGTTCACTCTTGGGGCCTGGGGGTGCAATGTTAACAAGTTTGACTTGTCCCTGTGAAATTAAGAAATGCTTTGGCAAGTCAAATGATTCAATGAATATTAAACAGACGCTGCATATTGAGGTCTAATTTGTTTTGATAGACTTGTTTTATTTCGGGATACTGGAGCGATTGCTTTAACCTATAGCTTACCTACTTTACATTCCTTTCGCTGCTTTCCTTTCACCCTTCAGTGGTAACTCTTCATTCTAAAAACCTCATTGAAAATAGGTCATTTTCCAGCAGACAGACTATAAATGGCAGCTCCTGTAAGAATGTGCCCATAAATAGTCAGGGGATTTAAAATGCAATGTTATAGGCCCATTTAAGCAGTTACGTATGTCCTCAGCATTCATGGACCGATGTAATTTACTACTAGAATTATCAAGTCTATCATTATATACGGTATATATTATTCAAGTTCACAAGCGCTCAATCCTCTGCAGTTTTTTGAAGGCTATACATTATGGTCTATAAACTTTGAAGGAGTGGAAAAGAAATCATGTGCATTGTTTAGAAATGCCAAAACGCTCACACACACACATACACTTTAAAGCTGAAAAAAGTGCTATTTATATTCCCTAGACTGCAGAAATAGGGCATCAACAGAAAAGCTCAAAGATTTCTGTTACAACTTGAGACACGAACGAGAACCCGTAGTCTGACCTGCTTTCCCACTGGTCTCCCATCTTTGATGACCTTGACCCCACATTGAATTGGACAGCAAAAAGAAGAAGCAGCGTGATCCCGGTTGTCCTCATTTAATTCCCACATCTAAGGGAAGGGAACGAGTATATGAATGAAAGCTCAATAAAAACATAGTGCCAAAGCTCTGACATGAGGGAGAGCTCAGCGTGTGCCCCGTCTTACCCTGTGTTATCCATCAACCATGACCTTGACCTGCTGCTACAGCCAAGGCCATCTCTGGGGACTGCAGACTGCGAAGACACAAGCAAACTGGAAGGAAGATTTTCATATGCCATTGACTGGCCTATTTGGAGATGAAAGGCTGCGCTGTGGATTGATTTTTCTGTTTTTCAGCAGGAGTGACCTTTGTTGTGCAAGCCTGGTATAAACTGAACTCTGACAAAAGGTCGAAGAAATGCTTGAAGGGGCAGGGTGGGGGACAGCTTTCCAAGATTAAGGGGCAAAGGTTTTCCGAGGGACAAAGAGACTTAGGGTCAGGTGTAAGGCTTTGGTTAGTGAAATGTGTCAGGAAAGGGCCAGGTTATGCTCGTAAAGAACTAGTTCGACATGTGTGACCACGTCAGAAGGCAAAAATGTTTATAGTTGTTTGTTCCGAATGACCACACCCAAAGGGGGTTAGCTGCAGTAAGTTTTATCATATTTGCTCAAGCTGTCACTATATCCTGACGGTAGTACATGAGACAGATAATCCGTGAAAAAAAATCAGGTTCCTCTGCCTCCTTTTAGTGCTCCTAATGGCATCAGATCAGAGCCGAGGAGTCTGTAATGCAGCTGTCTATGACTGCTCTTGAATTCCAATCGAACTGTCAAACTAGGCGGCGCTGATCAAATGTGAATTAAGATTCTGTTACTGAAATGCCTATTTCTCTCCTCAAATGTTTTCAGAAATATATTTTAGTGGGCTTTTCAGCTGTAAAATGAGAAAGTTTGCTCCGGCCGCAACTTTTTCGCTTCTTACCTTAATTGCGCAGTTTAAAAGTCCACCAAAGTAGTAGCCGACATCTGCAACAGGTGCCGACAGCGTGACAGCGCTGAATTCAGTTTGTATTGCTTTAGTAATAAGCAATATGACAAGATGATTAACATAATATTATGTTTGGTTATAAGCGGACTAACGGAGCCGCTACTGTCTGACAGGCCGTGTGCATCTACCAAGCTGAGGCCGGTGACTTCGATGTAACACCGGTCTGACGGAGATCAAATTTCATTAGAGGTGGAAGGGCGAAGGGGCGCACGTTGTGTTTGTTTACTAGAAAGTTCATGTGTTCTTTGGGGTGACGTGACAAGACGGGTTTCTGTCAGTCAGTGTATTGCTTCCGTCAGTCAGTGTATTGCAAGCCCGGTAGCTCGTAACCTTGGCGAGTGTGCAGTCAAGAGAGAGAGAGCGTGCGACTGACGAGGAGTATGAAGTTAACAGTAACGTTAAGGTTGTGAATGTAGCAGTGCAGTGTGTGTACAGTTTAGGCTGTTGGTGCTACAACTCTTCAAGACCCAAGCCAAGTTCCCGTGTCTTGCTTGCCACCTGCTGATTAAAGCGAAGGGGGTTATCCCAGAAGCTAGCGACAACAACGGCCTAGGCTCACTGCAGTTTGAACTTTAAGGTTGTGGGTTCACAAAAAAAATCTAGAGGGAATTTAAGGTGTACTATGCAGAGAGGACTAATCCATTGGGATGTGTGTAGCTTCCATAAACACCCTCCAAACAGAATGCAACTCAAGCAAGCGTCAGTGACAAAATCAGTTTCAATTGCATTGTTTTCTATCAGAATGTCCTAATTGGCCGCAAGCGACGATACGCTGAACTTTTGTCAGACGCCCTGTTTCTATTTACTTTATGAAGTTGAAATGAGGAGTCAGGCTATATATTCGATACCTCCTCATTTCACTACAAACACCTAAATATAGTGACAGCTGGCTGGAGGGAGATCGCCTGAAAGTTATTGGCTGTACTGTATGTCATTTTCAGTAGGCCTAAATATATATACACAGTATAAAACCTGTGTTTTCTGTTAAACACAAATGTCGGAAGATAGCAAGTACTACTCACACATCTTTTAAGTGGCTACGTCTCTAGTCTGATCTTGACAGCACAGCTGATAGGCACGTGGTTTGTTTACATAGCGTAACAGAAAATGCATATTTAACAGTGTGTGGACAGAGAGTGCCCGATGTTATTATGCTATAAGTAAATAAAAAGACCACAAATCTATCTTGTTATCTTGTTGGTTTCTTATTCTGTCAATAAGAAGACACAATAAGGTTGATATTATTCAATATTACAATAAATTATTAGTTCTGCGTTATTCTAAAAAAAATATAGGATGCATTTCTAGGGGGTTTAATGAACCCCAACGCAAACTGTGCCTGTGCCTTCAAGGTGGACCAGCTATTCTCATTTTGTGACAAGAGGCTGCTGAGTCAAGTGCGACATGGTAGTAAAATTTGGTATATCGATCCGGTCCAGTACTGTGGCATAATATCAAATTGGTTCGAAAATTTTTACACCGGCCAAACCCTATCTAGCCCCAAAGTTAGCGTGGTGTAAGGTGACCTGCTCAGGTGGACCAGCTCCTCTCATTTTAGTGACAAGCCACTCCTCCAAGTTTTGGTGGAGCAGCTGCTGAGTCACAGTCCAGTGTTGTGGCTTAATATCAAACCAGTCTGAAAATGTTTACACCGGCCCAACTCTAATGCGAGTTTATGAATGATATGTTAGTTGGTTAGCTTGCCTGCTCCTAGATATCTAATTTACAAACATGAATACACGTCTTGTCCTGCAGCTTGGCTTGTTGAGCACCAAACACACATTTACCGTGGAAAGGTGAACTGCTAACATCATTTTGTAGGCTAGATAGCTAATAAGTTGCTCATTTGCAGCACATTAAACAGCATAAGTACCTGCAAATGTCACTTTGGTCCGGTTAGTTGCTGGTGTGGTCCTTACGCTTCAATACCTCTAACAACACGCTATTTGTCCATTACATGTAGGCTACAGTGCAAGTTTATTTAATTTGTAACACCGGTTCTGCCAGCTGCTGTCAATCAAACATTTGTGATATTTCCCCAAAGACATTTTTATTCCTTTTAATAATAAAAAAAACTGAAACAACACATTGAAATTATTTTTTTTACTAAAAAAAAGGAATGAGGAAAGCTGTTTGACCATCTGACAAGCACTTCTGTTGAAGCATACTGGCCCCTTAACTCCCACCCACTTACACTTTCACTATATAGCCGTCTCCAAAATAAAACTGTTCATGATAATCTTGCAAGTGCAAGTGGAAAATCACCAATGAGATATTATCGATCAAAACCTGTAACTTTAGAATTGCTAAGTCACTTTTTACATTACGCAATATAAAATAGTACACCAGCTCCTCTAAATTAACACTCACACTTCGCTCCTTCTCCCCAGTATAAAATTCCTTTGCTTACTAAGGTGTTCTTTTTTTTTTACCTATGACACAGTGGCGCCAGCATGGAGGAAATTCAAAGAGCAAACACAGGCTTATTAACTGTTAGTCATGGATCAGGGCATCTGTAGTCCACAACAATCCTTGGAAAAGCCCACAGTATATTGCTTTGCACTTGGTCTTGGCCCCTTGGGCGAGGTTGATTATTAATAGCCTTTTTATTTGCTGACTGAAGACATGCTGGAGGTATGAGGACAAGTACAGGTTTATTGATTTATAGGTATGTAATTGAGCAGCATTAATGATTATGTCATTTTTCTATTTTTAACATAATTACAACGGTATTTTGATAAGGTTATCATTTAGTATATTCTGTTTGACCCTTTGGGTGAGACAGAAAGGTTGCTACACTGGTGACTGTGTTGGTTACCAATCAGATGCATCGTGATGGTTTCCTCAATTTATCTTGATAAAGTGACTTGAACGCACTTGACTTCAGGATAGGCCTTATCAACAGACAGACAACTCCCTTCCAGTAATTGTCACGGTCATCTTAAAATAGAAGCCTTTGAAAGCAGGGTTAGTCAACCATAAGGATTTCCCTGAGCATTTCAATTATCCTAGAACAGGAGTTTAGTTGGGTGATATTAGACGATGTGGCTGAAACGTCAGATTAATCTACTTAAAGCAGCAGCGGGTAGAAATGGAGCAAATATGATTTAAAAAAGTTATTCTTATAAACGGTCACTATATCCTGACAGTCGTGCATGAGACAGGTAATCTGAAATAAATCATGTTCCTCTGTGTCCTCCTGCGTTCCTAATGGCGTCTGCAAGATTTCACAGACCGGAGGAAAACAACCAATCAGAGCCGAGCTGGAGTCTGCCGTCTCTGAGCAGCTGTCAATCACTTGCGATTAAACGGTCAAACTAGACAGCACTGATCAAATTTGAATCAATATTCTGTTACTGTAATGCCTATTTCTCACCTCAAATGTTTCCAGAAACATCTTGTAGTGTACTGTTTACCTGTAAAATGAGAAAGTTTGTGACCCGACAGCCATGTTGAGATCAGTTGAGGAAATACCAAGCACCGCCCACCAGCCGGAGCACAGCCAATAGGAACACTGTCTCTCTGAGATAACTTGTGATTGGCCAAAGTCTCCCGTCACGGGCTAGATCTTTTAAAGCCTGAAAACAGAGCCATGAGGAGGTGCAGAAGTCTAGCTTCTCTCAGAACACTTGAATTACAATATGCTGAAAGGTTATTATGGAATTTGACAGCAAAAACATTCTGCCTACTGAAACTTTAAGTAACGCCACATCCGTAGTTATTTTAACGCAAACCACAATCTTTTCCTAAACCTAACTAAATAGTTTTCTTGCCTAAACCCAACCAAGTCGGTCTTTTCTTAAATCTAACAAAGTAGTTTTGTTGTCTAAATCTAACTAAGTGGTTTCCTATGAATACGGGTGTTTATTTTGAAAAGACTGTATGCATGTAACGAGCGGAAATTGCCACGTGTTGCTGGAATTTCATGGGAAAACGCACAAAAGATGAGGAATAACTTTTTTGTAAGATATCATGTCATGTTGAGATCTCTTTTTTTTTTATTATGTTTTTTGGCATTTTTCAAGCCTTTATTTATAGGACAGTGGATAGTCTAGAAAGAGTGAGAGAGAGGGGGTGACATGCGGAAATGGCCGCAGGTTGGATTCGAACCCCGGCCTGCCCACGGTCAGGACACAGCCTTATGGGCGGCGGTCTGCCAACGGAGCCATCGGGGCGCCCCATGATGAGATCTCCTGAGGAAATACCAAGCACCGCCCACCAGCCGGAGCACACTTTCTCATTTCCGTTGAATGAACAGCCAATAGGAACACTCTCTCTCTGAAATAACCTGTGATTGGCCAAAGTCTCCTGTCACGGGCTTGATTTTTTTAAAGCCTGAAAACAGAGCCATGAGGAGGAGCAGAAGTCTCTCAGAACACTTGAATTACAATATGATGAAAGGTTATTATGGGATTGTTGCCCAGTGATGCCAAAAATATTCTGCCTACTGCAGGTTTAAATAAAGATTAAACATGACTATTAATTTTGGTCTTTGTTATTTGATAGCCGCTAATAAATAAAACAATTTGTATTGGGGCAAGTAATAATTGACTTTGGGCAAGTTTTCCATCTCACTTGCTAATCCACTGACCCACTTGCCCGAAAACAAAAATTAACACTGAACCCTGCTTTGATATTCATTATACTGTAATTTATTTGCCTATTTGGATGTATAATTTCTTAATTTACTAGGCACCGTACCAAGTATGTGCGTAGTGAAAGGCAATAAGTAACTGAGTGTGACACATTAATGAAGATATATTTTCTGCCTTGGAGTGTAAATACAGATTTTTGACATGACATTGTGGAGTCGTACATCAGCTTGATTTCACGCTAAAGCCTCTGAAAATATCAGTCCCCGCTCTGTACACACCTCTGCAGGTCAGTTTATAAGTAACTCACTTCCTGTGCCATTCATCACACACCTTTGACACCTAAGACACACTGAGATAAAAACTTGTGTATCTGTTATGAAATCAGGCTGGTGTCTTTTTAGTGTAGATTATCTCTGTAGCTAAGACAGTTACTGCATTGCTGTCTCTTTGCCAACAAGCGTAAAAGCTTGTGAAGGGTTTTCATACTCTGGATGTACAGTAATATTTTACAACCGATACCTAACAAAGACCTTCTTTTAGCTTGAACAGTTTTAAAGTGCTCTAATATTTGTTTTGGGCCACCCTCTCTATTGACTCATACCAACGGGGCTTCAGGAATGCCACAACAGTTGGATTACACAGCACCTCCCACACAATGTGTCTTTCTTATCACTCTTTTTCCACCTGTTCTTACAGTGTGCGCTGCTATCTACACTAAATATGCACTTTTTAAAGCCTGTTTTTTACAATATTATCAGGTCATTTTGTACTTTCAAGACTATGGATTGCATAAGTTGACACTCTTAATGGTTCATCTTTTTGTCTTATCTTTGCGAAGTGTGATGGAGTTAGATGCTTATCTCTGATTTGCAAAGGAAATTATCTTGTCGTCCTTTTATTGCATGACTGTCTGAGCAGAACACATTACGAAATATTGAAAGTCACCTCCAATATCTTTGCCTAAACATGTTCAAAGCTAAATCTGACAAAGATACATTTGGGTTTCTGAAGGCTATAATGTTAACATATCTCCAAAGGTGCCATGAATATTATTTCTGTTTGAATAATCTTACCCTCTTCTTATAATGCAAGTGTGCTTTTGAACTACTGTAGTTTGATCAGTAGCTTAAGTGTGTGCACCACAATAGACAGCAGTGGTGAGTTGCAACAATCCTGTTGCTTTTTATCATAAAAAAGAAAAACATGCACGTTTATAATCTGTTTTTAATTTCAACATATTATAAACATGTATGTTTTGGCGCAATGTATCCTCATACAACAGGTCATATGATATGTTACAAAAAGTTATTCCTAAATTTTTTGTGCGTTTTCCGACAAATGTCCAGCAACATGTGACATGTCAATTTCGTCTCCAGTCTTTTCAAAATAAAACAACGATTGACTTGGTTAGGCAATAAAACTACTAAGGTTTAGGAAAAGATTTTGGTTTGGGTTAAAATAACACCAAAAGTTGCGTAACTTAAGCACGGGAGTTATGCGACAAAACATTCTACGTTGACTTCTGGTTTCACACGGGGCACCGATACTGGTCTCTTGGGCGAAAGTCCTGTGTTTTTAGACCTTCCCATCCATCCCTACCTCTTCCCTACACAGTATTTTACACATCCTGGTTCACAATCACGTTGATTATACAAATTGACTTTGTGAGATATATACAAATTATAGTGCATTACGTTTTCATAGGCATAGCTATGAAAGGTGTAGGAGAACAGCCTGGTTTTGGCGACAATGATTAGCAGCAAAACACAACCCCATGTTTTCTTTGTATTTCTACCCTGTACAATGTTTCAATAGTTTTAGATTGATGACTTTACCTTCACCATTTGACTTTTCATCCATCAAAACATCATGAACTTAGCAAAAATTTCATTTTTTTGACCAATCAATTTCCTCAGATCATTTTGATACCAAGTACAAATTTGTCATCATAGTGAGAAGTCCATAGAAGCCATTCGATTGCTAGTCAGAACTTTTTGTCATCACTTTATGAACTAATTCATTTATTTTTTTCAAGCATTTGCGTTAGTTTATCATGGTCTCTGTGTTTTTATGACTTAACAACACTAAACCCCGACCTTTCCTATCACTATTTACTGTAACTGTGTTCACCACACAGACAGCCAACCACTTTTTCCTGTCCACCACTCCTCTTTCTCCACCCACTGCTGAGGTTACCTTGTTAGGTGGGGGGTGGGAGGGAAGGCTATAAATGCTGAAAAACACACCGCTCTGTCCTGACACCTCTGTGTGCTGACAGTTAAAGGGTCAGATAAACTGCGTTTCCACAGAGAGGCTCCACAACAGTTACTGCTCCTCGTTCATTCTTTAACTCATCAAAGAGAGAGAGTATTAGCAACGGGAGAGCAGCTGGGAGGCTGCCGTTAAGGGATCAGCCATGCTTGGAGGCATCCACACAGATTTGTTGGTCACAGTGACTCTACTCTTTGTAACTCTCACAGGGACTCAGTGCAGGTGGGTGTCAAGATAATTCAGCTTTTAACTGTCAAATTTTAGCTGATGTGTTACTTGAAATATTGTTATACTGATAACATTAATTTCATTAAATGGGATTTTGATTTGTGTTTAAGTTTTGTTTTTAAATCAGTCAGATATTTTATTAATGTATGGCATATTTATTTGATTTTGATTTATTTCAGGGCTGAAAATGACTTTTCATTAGTTACTTTACCAGACTGGAGGCCAAATTCAGGTATGAGGTTTTACAATTACTAAGATTTATACTCTATAATCACCACAATTTCCTGAATACAAATTTGTCACAACAAGAATTTAAATGAACAGAAATAAATGAACAGAGATACATACTGTACATAATACTATATTTGACCCTTTTTTTCTTTCATAGAATATGTTACACAGTGTTTCTATGACAGACACAACAATCTGATTTGTGACTGGACCCAACAAAGAACAGGTACACGTGATTACCGCAAAATAGCACAGCAATGTGCAGTGTTAATTAAATCTAATAATGAAATTGAAAGCCTAATATGTTTTTTTTAAAGTCATCAAGCAAGGTTACAGTTCAGTTCAGTTAAGTTGAGAGTTCCCGTTGACACTAAGAGGTAACTTGACTGTAGCAACCTTTAATTGTGTCCCACCCTACGAAGGGGATTTGGAACGTCGGTCCACAGTTCTGTTGTAATCTACAGACAGGTTGTGACTGCGTCCGTGCCTCGCTGCGTATCACAAATTGATCTGAAGCAGGCTAATAATCTTTTATAGCCTGGTGCTCTCCCAGGGGCAATCAAAGTAGAGGGCCTGCACTTAAGGTTCAAATTTGGCACAAAACACTCTAAACTGCTATTTTGCATTTAATGATAATTGCAAAACAACAGATGTGCTTCTTGTTTTTTATTGCAATAACAAAGACGAGGGAATGGTTCGATATTTCTGATGTGATTAAAATTATGATACGACATAAAAGTTCATTCCTAACCCACGTAGTTAAAAATATATTTCGCCATTTATACGGTGTGATTTAAACAGAACGGAGTGGTCATTGTCATTGAATTCGTACTGGAAGTGTTACATTGGAACAATTTAAATAAATGAGTTTGCTCACTTTTTATAATGTGGATGACAGATTTTAGTGTATAACATTTTTCTTGTTGTCCTTTTCACCTCCAGAGGATGATGTAGAGACTCTTTTAGAGAGTGGTCCACTGGGGCCGGAGGGCGAGGCCTGTCTAGAGTTTTGGTACTTAAACCCGGTTGCAGCTATCGGGTCAGAACTTGCCGTTCTGCTGAAGAGCAGCGTCGGTCTGACAGAAATCTGGACCTCACCTGCCCTCCCCGGGGATGCCTGGAGACAAGTGTTTGTCCCCTTGAACATCATCGAACCAGGGACTCAGGTAAAATGGCATATAACCACACACCTAATTAAACTGATTTGTTGAATTAAAATATAGTATTGTTTATATTTAAAGTGATAATCTGCTTTTATATCAGGTTGTAGTCAAAGCCATATCCACGGAGGGACAGTTTAACCGGATAGGTGTACGGAGAGGCTCATGTGGTAAATATTCTTCTTTTACTTATATAATAATAATATAAGAACAGCCTACTTTTGGTTTCTTCAATAAAAAAATAAAAATGTATGCTATATTTAAGTATACATGGTGATAACAATGTTTATGCAGCACATAAACCAATACTGTCATAACACTTGTCAGATTACTGTCAATGAAACTGCAAAAGATCATATTTCAAAAAGCCTTTTTAAAGCTTAAAGATGTTTAAACAAAAAAAAAACTTTAACTTATCATGTGTCAGAAGTTCACAAACTCAGTAAGGCAGTAAGAATGTTGTTCATTCTTTTGATTAATGATGAAGTATCACTTGCATTAATAATTAGGTTGGATAACTGAGTAATTAAGAATATTCCATATAATATTAACACTAAACATAATAATGAATCAATGTTACTAATCAGTTATTCCTAGCCAGATGGTGTTGTGATTATAAAGTGTCGGTCACATCCCCCACAGGAGCCCAGTGTGAATCTGACACAGAGTTCTGGACAGATGAGTCCACCCGCTGCTTCTGTTCTGGTGGCCAGCTCTCCTGCTCGCCCGCTCAGTGCCCTGAGGGCCAAATCTGCGGCCCTCAAACAGGAAACTCCAATGGGACTTCCACCTCCGGGATGTGCACTATACACAGTCACACAGACTGCAGCACTTTTGACGGAGTGCTGTTCCGCTTCATGGCTCCCTGCACCTACACGCTGGCTAAGACCTGCTTGCCCTCCGAGGCCCTGCCCATGTTCAGAGTGGAAGTGGTCAATGAGCAGAACTGGAACTCATCGCTGCCAACTGTTAAGCAGGTCAATGTGGACGTGGGGATCTTCAGAGTGTCGCTGCTGAGAAGGCAGACACACCGGGTTGTGGTGAGTCACTTTACCACAGGGATAGAAATTTAGGAAGGCACAAATACTGTGATCCATTGCTGATGCCTGTAGCATCTGCCAATACAGTGGATACTACTTATAGTGAACACATCTGTCCGGGTCAAAATTGATCACTATAAGCAGATGATTATTATAACAAAATTATTTTTATTGTTCTGTATTTCTCATGTAGATAACCATCTAATTGATATTTGCATAATTATTACATGAATATGAAGCACACCGCTTCACAATTTACTTGTTCGCTGCCCATTCTTCTGCCATTTCCATAACCAAGGGTGAGGCATTGCCGTTTTTAGCCGGCTCTGTGTCACCACAGCGTGGGCAGCACATGCAGATGACCGGCGCCCCTTTGCCAGGACTCCTCGCTCACTCACCCGGTGAGCGCCATGGAGGGAGGCGGGCGCCGTTCATCCGCATGTGCTGCATGTGCTGCATGTGCTGCATGTGCCGCATGTGCCGGTTGAGGATAGGCAGATTTTCACTTTGGGGCGTTACACTTACGAGGGTGGCTTCAACGTATACGTCAAAGTATCACGGGAGTAAAGTAAAAAACAAAACAAAAATTGAATTAACGTTAGTCTAATGTAGTTTTAAAATGTTTTTTCATATGTTGTCATGTATGAAAATACCTAAACTGAACACTGTAAGCGGACTACATGATTAATAAAAGCAAATCGCTTAAACAGCATTTGTATAGGAATGATTTTGTCACAAGCTTTTTGATCACTATAAGCGGTTTCCACTGAGTGTGAACAATTCTCCCCAAAAGCTAAAATGTCATGCTGTCTTACAAAGGGAGATCAGTTTTTCTCTTACGTTCATAAAATAATATTTCTGAGCCCAAACATCTAAATAAGGCTTATTTAATGTTTTTTAGCTTCTGCTTTAGAAACTACAACCATGCGGCCATTAACTCATTTTTGGCACTGAAATAATGTGTTCAGTTTACTCGGCTACGGTTATCAGAGTGGCATCACATATGAGGACAATATGAGCATTTTTCATAGCTAAAGGAGACACCATTATTTCCTTTAAACGTACAGTATTCCCATCCCTCTAAAAGGCATAATTACTAAAGTACTGTCTGTACAACTTCAGTTTTATGGCACCCTGCCATTATACTGTAATGAGTGTTGAGTTCAGTAATGCACTGAATCGAGCAGTTTCCCATATCTGCAGCCCATTCTACTGATAAACTGCATTTTTCTGTAAAGTGCACAGTTCAGTGTCATGAAGTCCTGGAACTTATCTGCCTTATCAATTCCCAAAGATGTATCTATCTTCAGAATGCCGCTCTTTATGCAAACTGTCAGATACAGTAAGTCCACAAGAGAGCCGGTAAGGAAGTCTAAAACTTGTACTGTTCTTCAGGTTAATGGGGTCTGGAAGAAGCTTCCGTTGAGACTCGGCACGGTCAACATCAAGAGCAACCCCGCTGCTGTCGAACTGGGAACCAATTTCGGTCTGTCTGTATCGTATGACAACGCTGGTGCAGTCCACGTCGCCCTGCCGTCCATTTACTCTGACGAAGTCTGTGGCTTGTGTGGAAACTTTAACCACCTCGGAGAGGATGACTTCAGAAAGCCAGATGGAACAAATGCCCAAGATGCTACAGCTTTAGCTGAGAGCTGGCAGACTGAGCAAACCACCTCCTCCTGTGAGACCATTCTGGTACCTCATCAGTGTGACCCACTGGAGATGGCTGAGTATGCCAGCGAGCTGCACTGTGGAGGCCTCCTCTCCGGCTCTGGGCCCTTCGCTGGCTGCCAAGCAGTCCTGGGGGTAGAGAGCTACTTCAGGGGCTGTGTGACCGGCATGTGCACCACTCATGGTGACCCTGAGGTACTGTGTGAGACATTACAGGTCTACACTGATATCTGTCAGGAGGCTGGAGTCACCGTACCCTTATGGAGGAACTCCACATTCTGCCGTATGTTGCTTTTATTGCTTCCTGCTTTCATTTCTCTACCCTGTTATTAAAATAAGGGAAACAGTGGTAAATAATGATCGTAATAACACAATAACAGTGAAGTTCATGCCCTTTCCTCCCTTCTCAGCCCTTCAGTGTCCTGAGAACAGCCACTACAACTCGTGCGCTGATGGCTGTCCCGAGGTGTGCTCCAGTCTGGATATAGTTGGCTCCTGTGAAAGCTGTGAGGAAAGATGCGAGTGTAACTCTGGCTTAAAACTTAGTGGGGGAAAGTGTGTCACAGCAGAGGACTGTGGGTGCTGGTATAATGGAAATCACTATGAGGTAAGTGAGGTAGATGAACAGGGAACAATTTCATATTCACCTAGCGCTAGAATTTATTCACACAACTCCCTTTTTGGCTGCAGAACGGAGCGGCATTCTCGGAGGGAGAGTGCGAGCAGCAGTGTCAGTGCATGGGTAACGATAACGTGCAGTGCACCGCAATGCAGTGCGTAGACAATGAGGTTTGTAAGGTCAAGGATGGGGTCAAAGGCTGCTTCCCTTTCAAACCCGCCACCTGCAGCGTGTACGGCGATCCGCACTACATCACCTTTGATGGGATGGCGTACAGCTTTCAAGGGGGCTGCAGTTACACGCTGACGACCACGTGCGGAGAGGAAAGCTCAGTCCAGTTCACTGTGATCGGACACAACAGCCATCCTCCCGTTCAGAATTTCACCCGATCCAAGCTGGAAGCTGTGACTCTTCAGGTTGACGATCTACACGTCACCCTGAATCAGAGTGGAGAGGTCTATGTAAGCATGAACACTCCTTGTAATTCTCTACATATCAAACAGCTCTTTTATAGCGTATGAATGTAGCAGAGGCTGTTGTGCAAATGTGTCTCGTCTCATGTCTCTGGCAAGTGGCCCGTTTACTGGATTAGGAGTGTCATTGTTCTATATTATCTACTGTTATTCATTAATGACTGTGGCTAATGACTTCATTATCAGCACACCCATGTTTATAGGGGTCAGTTATTTTGTGTGTGTCAGGTCATTGGGGTAAGTAACTCGTTCGTCATCTGCGTCTTGCAACACAGAAACTAATAGCTGACCCACTTCGCCCCAAACAGCTAGTATTTGTAGCTAATTTGTAGCTAAATATTACAGTATGAAAAAAAACAATAGTGCTCCGTATTTATGCAAGACATTCTAAATAAAATAACAAGATTAACACATTACAAATAATGGATTGTCCCCTCTTTAGGTGAATGGTGGCCGAGTCAGACTTCCCTTTTCCACCAGTGATGCATACGGCTCAGTGTGGGTCAACCAGAAGAAAAATTATATTATCTTGGAGACGACCTTTGGCCTCAGAATGATGATAGACGTGCAGAACAGACTCTTCCTGCAGGTGGATGAGCGCTACAAGTATGAACTGTGTGGACTGTGTGGCACCTACTCTGATCGCCAGGACGATGACTTTGTAACACCAGGAGGCCAAAATTCTACCGGGCCATTTGAGTTTGGCGACAGCTGGAAGGTGCCAGGCAATAACGAGTAAGCTATTCTACTATAAAGAGTATCTGCACAATTGTTTTGTACAAATTCGGCTAAATTAGTGGGCAACCTCCGGGTCTCAAAAGTGAAGCCAATGTGGCAGTGCCTTAAACTTGCATTCTTTCTAACAGCCAGCAGGGGGCGAAGAAGTCCGATTGTATAGAAGTCTATGAGAAAATGAGTCTACTTCTCACTTGATTTATTACCTCAGTAAACATTGTAAACATGAGTTTATCGTTTCAATCACTAGTTTCAAGTCTTCTTCAATACAGCATGATGTTCATTTAGTAAATTATGGTCCCATTTAGAGTCAAATAGACGATAAAGCAGGGTATGCTTTAGGGCGTGGCTACCTTGTGATTGACGGGTATCTACCACGGCGTTGTCCGGTCTGGGAGTTGTCCTTGTTTTTGTTTTACAACTTAAATTCTTTCATAGTGTGTTTTTAAGTTCATGAAAGTTAATTATAACCTTTTTGGTTGCCTAAAAATGTCTTATTCAGTGTTCGGTTGTACTTAGCTCCACCCTCTCGTGTCACTTCTGGTTGCAAAAAAACAAGATGGTGACAGCCAAAACGCCAAACTCGAGGCTTCAAAACGACAGTCCACGAACCAATAGGTGATGTCATGGTGACTACGTCCACTTTTTATATACAGTCTATGGGCTAAATGGATGCAAAGACATTCTAATACCGGCAAAATGAGATAAAAACATACCATTTCCACAGCAGGTGAAAACAAAGGTTTTTTTTAGCCACACTAGCAGCGTGGCACTAATTATATTCCCATCAGCCTCAGCTGTACTTAGTGTTTAGTGCTAATTAGCAAATGACAGCATGCTACTGTAACATGCTAGACTAAGATGGTGAATACGGAAAACATCACACCTGCTAAACATCAGCATGTTAGCGTACTGATGACATTTAGCTCAAACCACTGTGCCAAATTGCTAGCTGTACGCATGTACACAAAGCAGGTTACGTTGGCAGGAGATGTAGCCTACACCAAGCTTACAACCTAGCAAACCCAATATTTCTTTTTATTTATGCATTAAAACAAGTTGTTCAAGAATTATGACGTATTAATAAATGAATTATCAAACATCAAAAAACCTTATTTTGAAGTGGAACAATAAATCCAGATGTCTATATCTTTATTTCACTGTCTAAACTTTCTCTTCCAGGTGTGTCTCCCATCCAAATGATCCCAGACTCTGTGATTATGATGAGGAGAACGAGGCCTACAATGAGTGTGACATCCTACTAGGAGATGTCTTCAAGCCCTGCCATGAACCCGTTCATCCAAGCATTTACATCAGTAGTTGTGTGTATGACTACTGCGCCACGAGCGGTGACCAACACACCCAATGTGAATCTCTCAAGTCCTATGCAGCAGCATGCCAGGTTGCAGGAGTGGAGCTGCCTCACTGGCAGACGGATACAGCCTGTGGTGAGTGTTTGAGTCATGAGGATGATTATCATAGGATGGTTACTCTGTGAGTATGTGTAATAATATTTTGTTGTGACTAGATTGATAGAATTTTTTACCAAAATAAAATTTGGTGATCTATTGGCACTAAATATTAGATAAAGTCATTATATGTCTTGTATTTCTTGCTTACTGATTTTCTTTCCCAGTAATAGCTTCAAAACTCTCTGCTGCTGCTTTTCATTGCACGGAATTTGGCACAGGCCCGTTGCATTAGCAAACTAGGCAACTACCTAGAGCCATGTCTGAGGCGTTTTTGTTTCTTTGATTTGTCATTTATATTAGTTGCAGTAGGTGGTTAAAATGTGAAGGGGGTTGCCTAACGCAAAATATCCCCAAAAAAGGTTAAGATGGAGAACTCATTCCTTTTTTTTTGTTTCTTTCTTCGTTTGTTTGTTTGGCGTTTTGTTTTGTTGTTGTCCCCATTTCAGCTGACCTCCCAACCACTACAACTCTTCCAACACCTCCAACTCCTGCCACTCCAACACCAGATCAGACTCGTAAGAGCATTCAGGGTTGGGAAGGTCTAGCAGTTACTGGTTTGGATAATCAGTGGCATGATCCAGCTTATAATTAATCGTTTCAAAACCAACCATTGTGTTTTGCTATGCTTGCCTCCAAAACCTGTACAGACGTTTAATGTATACATGTATCTAAATACATTTGATTGACCTTGGTGTAATTATCTACAGATTGGATGATTACATATTGATAATATTTTTTTGAGGGTAATTTATTTTCAAATAAAATTGTATTTTTCATACTGTAATATTCCTACATATAATAGCTCATAGTATTTATCATTTCCATTGTGTTTATATGATTTTTCATAGTCTGCCCCATAAACTGTGACTTTGAAAATAATCTGTGTGGGTGGGAGCAGCTCGTACAGGACAGTTTTGATTGGACAAGACATTCAGGACCCACTCCATCAAGCTCAACTGGCCCAAACCAAGACCACACCACTGGAGGTAAAAGACAATATCAGGCCACACTACCACATCTGTTGTGTGTCTGCACTGGCATTTCATTATTCATGTTTATTGTGCTATTTTTCAACATTCCTCTAGCTGGTTTCTACATGTATATTGAGGGAGATAGTGTAACCCATGGAGATTCGGCTCGTCTGTGGAGCTCGATGTGCCATTATAATGGTCCACTATGCCTGCACTTCTGGTACCATGTGTATGGTTCTGCCACAGCCATGGCCCTCAATATCTACCTGCTCAAAGACAATAAAGCTACCAAGCTCTGGTCCGTGATGAACAACCAGGGACCAGAATGGCATCCAGGAAATGTTGACATCAAAGTGACTGGTCCATTCCAAGTAAGTCTGACACTATATACAGACAATACATGGGCCTGAAAGATGATCTTATTGTATATAGTGAAACATTATATTTTTCCTATTACCTCTTTCAGATCATAATGGAGGGAATTCGAGGCTCTAATACTCAATCAGATGTGGCAATCGATGACATTTCCATCCACTTTGGCTCATGCTCAGGTGACATTCACCACTAACTAAAAGGGGAACAAAACCTTCAAAATTTGATTGAAGTTCTAATAATATAATCTAATGGTGCAATTAAATTAATATCTCAAAGTCAATAATCACTTCTTTTAGGTAGCTTCCCTGACCATGCTAGTGGAACTGTGCCTCCTTCCATAACTACAGAAGTCGTCCCCTTACACCCGGGTAAGTACACAGGAAGCTATATTTTATGGGCCACTTGTTTCTGCATCAGAAAGCTGAAGTATGGTTACAAATTAACATTTATGCCTAGTGACTGTGTAATTTCTAATGGCAATTGAAGTTACAGATTGTCTAAATTTTTAGGAAGTTGCATAAGGGCCTCAATACATAGTTAATGTTAATTTTTTGCAAATGTTTCCCTTATAGTCTGCAACATGGACTGTAGCTTCAACAGCAACCTTTGTAGCTGGAATCAGATGATCACAGATGCTTTTGACTGGACATGGCATAGTGGTTCCACCCCCACCCTGATGACTGGGCCCGCTGCTGACCACACTGGTGGTAATATACTCCTGCTTTATGTAATAGGTGACATAATATAAAGAGGTAAGGAAATAATCTGTCTCACCATGTAAAGTGATTCCTCTTGTTTCCTCATTCCTCTTTTCTAGATGGTCACTATCTTTACATCGAAGCCAACGATGCGACACATGGAGACACGGCTCGTCTCATCAGCTCTGAGTGTTCTGACTCCGGTCCTCAGTGTCTGCAGTTCTGGTACCATATGCACGGCTCAGCAGATACAATGGGCCTCCATGTTTACCTGCTCCAGGACGGATTAGCCAGTGGCGTTTTTTGGAAGAGAAATGACCAAGGAAATATGTGGAACCTGGCTGAGGTGGACATCACAACAACTGGAGCTTTCCAGGTCAGACAACTTCCACCAGGCACTCAGATGATTCAAAGAGTGTCAGCCAATTATGTTGTAATGATAAAATATTAACTATAAGAGTCATCTTACAAATAATGACCAAACTTTTATTTCTAACTCAGATCATCTTTGAGGGGCGGAGAGGCTCCAACAGAAAGTCTGATGTGGCAATAGATGATGTAAAGCTTTATCATGGCCAATGCTCTGGTAAGAAACATGGACACTGAATAATTACTACTAAATTTTAAAACATGTTATTTATCATAAGGCTAGGTAGCTTGGAAATGTATTAAACATTTGCAGTTATTAACCTTTCTTAAACTGTTGCAGACCGGAGTGGTGTTGTGACAATGAATCCTCCTAAACCTGGTGGAAACACAACTCATCCAAGTGTCCCTGTGCCAACCACTGCAGCTCCAGAGCCTCCTCTGGTCAATGTTACAGCTCAGCCACCTGTACCAGATATCACCACACCTCCCGTAGTGGAAGTAACAACCAACTTAATTAATAAGGACAATGTTACTGAAGCTCCAGATAACATACCACCATCACGCTCAGGTACAGTGCTAATTCCACAGCAGCACTTGTACACCCCTGGTGTCGGGACTTAAATAATTCATTTTTTCCACATAGTTTTTGTGATTTCCAGTGATCTCAAAATATGTCTGACTTTTGTTTCCAGTATGCCAACTCAACTGCAATTTTGAACAAGATCTATGTCAGTGGAGTCAACTTATTACGGATGTGTTTGATTGGACAAGGCATAGTGGCTCCACTCCTACTATGATGACTGGGCCTTCTTCAGATCACACCACGGGAGGTAATGAGCCTTCAGACGCTATACTCCAATACTAAGCAAGGAGTCATCTTAGGCCTGGCGGGCCACTGGGCTTGCAGTACACTGGTGGAAACCCTGTATAAAATGATCTAAGAAAGCTGTGCATTACTTTAACTTAGCTAACTCTTATGTCCTTAACCAGATGGCCACTATCTTTACATCGAAGCCAACGATGCGACACATGGAGACACGGCTCGTCTCATCAGCTCTGAGTGTTCTGACTCCGGTCCTCAGTGTCTGCAGTTCTGGTACCATATGTACGGCTCAGCAGATACAATGGGCCTCCATGTTTACCTGCTCCAGGACGGATTAGCCAATGCCGTTTTGTGGAAAAGAAATGACCAAGGAAATATGTGGCACCTGGCTCAGGTGGACTTGACAACAAGTGGAACTTACCAGGTGAAATGTTTCTTCTCCCAACCTGTCTAATGTTCAAAACTTGCAGAGCAAAATACTAATAGTGTACTACCTGCAACAATAAATGAGTGTGATTGGCTTTAGTAACCTGTGTACTTAATTTTAGATCATATTTGAGGGGCGAAGAGGTTCCACTGATCAGTCTGATGTTGCCATTGATGATGTATTACTTTATCGTGGGCACTGCACAGGTAACTCTGTCCTACTGACATTCAGTTTAGTTCACACACGTCTTAACTGAAAATGTGACTGACTTGATTGTGAAATGTAGGTACAGATATAGCTGGACCAACAATCCTGGCTCCCACAACCTTCAATCCAGAGCTTCCTCCAGCCACATTAAAACCACAGCCACCATCGACAACATTGACCGCCACAACAGCAGCAGCAACAACTGGACCCCAAACCACAACTAGACCCTGCCCACCAACAACAGAGCATCCAGGATTTGAAACTTCAGCGCAACCAGATCCTGAATTTACAGAAGGACCCCAAACGACAGCCATACAAGAACAACCAGCTACATTTAGTGAACCCCCAAGCACAGCTAGACCCTACCCACCAACAACAGAGCACCTAGGAGTTGAAACTTCAGAGCAACCAGAACTTGAAACTACAGAAGAAGGCCAAATAACAGCAAGACCAGAGCAACCAGCTACATCTAATAAACCACCAACCACAGCTAGACCCCAACCCCACACAACAGAAAGTCATGAACCTACAGCTGGATCACAAACCACACAAACAGCTGGAGCACGACCCACAACAACAGCTGGACCACAATCCACAACAACAGCTGGAACACAATCCACACCGACAGCTGGACCACAATCCACAACAACAGCTGGAACACAATTCACACCGACAGCTGGACCACAATCCACAACAACAGCTGGAACACAATTCACACCGACAGCTGGACCACAATCCACAACGACAGCTGGACCACAACCCACAACGACAGCTGGATCACAATCCACACCGACAGCTGGACCACAATCCACAACAACAGCTGGAACACAATCCACAACAACAGCTGGAACACAATTCACACCGACAGCTGGACCACAATCCACAACAACAGCTGGA
>CAKAOH010033227.1:0-22146 GCA_916701665.1 Sebastiscus tertius
TATATATAATAATTATAATAATTAATTTATTACAGTCCTGCCATAGATACTGGATTTGGAACATTTGATTTATTGATTGCTGTCGGGATGTAATGAGAATTTCAACTAATATAACAACAAAATGAAGATTGAAGATGAAATGAAATGAAGATTCTAGCTTTAAGTTAAGTACAAGTACCTCCAAATTGTGCTTAGCCTATGTACTGTACTTGAGTAAATGTACTTAGTTACATTTCACTGCCAAAGGAGCAAATAAATGTGTCTGCTTGCCATGTTTATGTGATAAACTGTTCAGTGCCACTTTAAGTTTAGTTAAGTAAAATCATGTTCTATTTTTACTACTTGGGTACGAAGTCTGAAAAGTTTTGGAGCAGAATGTTTATTTACAACCACCATATGATGCATTTTTATAAAGTTTATAGAAAAAGAAGTCAGAAACAGAAGGGGTTAACTGTTGCAGTAAAAATGCTTCCAAAGACGACTGATTGTTTCTCCTACCTCAGCTAAACATGATGTGGAGAAAACACAAAAGGACTCTTGGGAAATCGACTGCAACAAGACAGAGAATCTTTTAGCTCACAGTCTGTTTCAGAGACACCAGCTGATGGCAGCGTGGAGAGCTGAAGTCACTCTGTGCATTTTAATGATTTCCTCTGTATTGTAATCTGTTTTTTTTTAGTGTAACACAATGGATTAAATGCAGTCAGGGAAAGATGTAAAAGATAGTTGATGAAGATAGTAAACATCTGGGCGCATCGGTAGGCCCTTTGCTGTCATCTGTCCTGACTAAAAAAGAAAAAAAGAGAAAGTAAATATCAAGCTAAAATGAAATTCCAGCACACAGCAGCTGTGGATTACAAATGGTAAATGGACTTTCATTTCTATAGCGCCTTTCTAGTCCTCTGAACACCCAAAGCGCTTTACACTACATGTCAGCATTCACACACACACACATTCATACACCGATGGCAGAGTCTGCCATGCAAGGAGCCAACATGCCCATCAAGATCTAATCTAAATACTCATTCACACACTGATGGTTCAGCCTTCAGGAGCAGTTTATCTCGTTACTTTGACATGTGACCGGAGAATTGGTGGTCGACCCGCTCTACCTCCGAGCCACTGCCGCCTCAGATTACAATTTCTTGTAATGGAAACAGTATGCCAAGCAGAGTGATGCTGAAAAATGAATACATGCACACAAAAATTGAAGAAATTGAATATGAACAACAGTGAGCAGCAAACATTTGGTTGCCCCATAACTCAGACCTTTATTATAGTTTAACACACAAAGCAAATTACGCTCAGTTCAAGTATACTGTTAGTATACATAATGTAGCTGTTCAACATGTCGCCTTACTGTACCCTCAGAAAACAGAGGACCAGTTCGATAGCACCATTATAAAAAGTACAATAAAAATAGGATTCACACACATTATTGTACCATGTAACATTTTTTTTTTTTTTTTTCAAACAAGAAATAAAAAACTTCAATAACAGTACATATCTGCAACTCTGACTGTCAGAACAGGGAGAGATGCTATTCCTGCTTTCTGTGAGAAGATGATAGAATGATATCTGTGCTCTTCTGTATCCTTGGAAAGGCAACATACGTCGCAGTGAGAGGAAATGACTGAAACCCTCCTTGATTTGAAAGCATAGTTCCTGTAGATCAGTCCTATGATCCTCCTGTTGAGCCAGCAGAATGCCACTGGCTGTGGAAGACTTAGGACTCACATTAGTACCATTTAAGTGTCTTAAAGAACAATTCATTTTTTTTATGTATCATTAATATTTTTATTATTCAAAGGAAGAAAAAAAAAAAGCTCTTTGGAGAAACATTAGAAAATGCCTGGGTGTTTACATGTTTGATTGACAGCTGACAGGGACACACGTAAACGGCAACGGCAGTTAACAAGCTAAGGTCGTCAGACAGCAGTTTTTTTAAGCAGTCGTGTTGGTAGAATGTGTTGCAGCTAGCTAATAGCATAGATGACCCTGCAAACTGCCCAGGTAGTTAATAGCTCGTTCAGTTAGGATATAGCTTTATTGTCGTACAGTAGATGCGAAGAAGACATTAGAATAAAGATATAGCTAGAAAGTTAACGTTGAGGTTGTTCAAAGTTTGTCTTCCTTTATGTTGAGTCTGCATAAAGACTCTGATAGAACAGTGGCGTTACTGCTTTAAGGTCAGACCAGAAAGTGGAACAGCAAAATGTATTTTTTGTGAAATATTTGGTTCTAGAAGTTCAGTGACGTAGTGACTGTAGTCTCAGGGCTAGTTGGTGAACTGCTGTAGCTGCCTGGTGAGATAACTATAGTCTATAGTCAGTCATAGCTCCCACAGATTATCTCTATCGTCTCTATACGGCTCTGTTTACTCCCCCCGGCAATTCGATCGATAAAAAAAGCTTAATAATAGCATAATAACTTCACACAGTTCAGTACTATCAATATGGCTTGCTATAGTTCAACGGTGCAAATTTGTGAGTCAAAGTTTAACTTGAAGCAAAGCATTTGGTCGTACCTTTACAATGATTTCACCGGCTGTGTGAATAGGTTCTCTGTATACACAGACGAAGAACTAAGGCGGTGTCGTCCTAAAGCCAACAGACTATAAAATATGAACGTACAGAGTGGACCTGTAGGCTGAAGAGCATGCTATTTAACTTCACTTTTATTCATTTTAGAACACATCTGTCATTTGCTCACAGTGTTAAACCGCTGAGAGTGAGCAAAAACAAGATTTCCAGTTGATGTTAAATTGCTCTTTAAAGATGGTAGGTGGAATGAATGTGAGCATTTTGTAAAAGGCATGGAACGAGGAGAAAAGAAACATGAGTTCTCATCTCTCTCTCTCTCTCTCTCCTGCCTCTCCTGTCTCTTTCCTTTCACTATCAATAAAACGCAGAGATGCTAAAAAGAAAAAAAAAAAAGGAAACATGAGGTCCCATATTAGCTTCAAAAGCAAAATACTGCTACATACTGTAGGCCTATCATAAAATGAAAGAGTAATGAATAATATATCAGAAGAACAAGATAATGTCTGGGAGCTGGAATTGATCTCAAGTCAGTTTGAAAAGGCCCCAACTTACCAAAGGGAAGACATGAACCGATTTTAAAATCAATATTTTTTTTTTGCTAACTGTGCACAATAGCTGGACAGCTATCTAACACGGCTGCTCTTAGATTACGCATATTATAATGTAAATTACAGGCAAATCTGTGAGCAAATGTTTCCTCAAATCATTTTTTAAATAAGAACTTCTGGACTAACTGAGGTTGCTATACCAACACACACAAAAGATTGTTGTGCAACTCCTTTTTGAAATGTGACTTAATTCAGAAAATAATATATGCTCCAGTTATTTAAAAGAAAGCTTTGGTGTAGTTTGAGGCTCTTCAGCATGTGACATTTCAGTCTTAGTGGATTCGTTTCACAGCTGAATCAGGCACTAGTAATTTGTGATGAATGGGCTGTTTGCTTTGTTCCACAGCTTGATATGCAAAAACTCCTCAATGAGGATGTGAAACTAAATAACCGACATGCAAAAGAAATGCTCAGTTCACCTGTGTGACAAAAACTCAGTGTGTGTGGACTTTAGTGTGTAAAAGGCACTTTGATGAAACTCGTGAAAAGTAGAAGAATACTGCATTTAATTCCAAAAGACAGACCACTGCTGCTGATGTTATCGGTGATCCTCTCAATCGTGAGGCCACCTGTTCGCTGACATCCAACCTTCTCTAGGGTGAACAAAAAGTGTTGTATCAGGGTTCAGTTAAAGTGCTGCACTTCAGAGAAAACACATTCTTGATGTCATTCCCCAGTGCAGCACCTTGTGGAAGGTACCTGCCAGGTTATTATTTTATCACTCATTCAAAAATAATAAAAAGTCAGAGGGCACAAGGAGAGCTTATGCCTTTCTCTTGATCTTAACCAAGGAGGTTGGAAGTGTCACTAAGGCCGTAGCTGCCTCTGTTCGGACAGCAGGGGAATCAAATATTAGGGTCGAAGAAAGCTGCTGCCTCATGGATGAGGGAGAACATAAATGGATGGTTTGACCAGAGCAGGGCTGGCAGGGTGAATCCACTATACAGATGGAGATGTGTAGCGGTTGGTTGGGCTGCAGATGGTCCGTCTGCTCTGCGTCGTCTTTACCTGTGAGTCACCTGGTTGTTGAGGAGGCCTGGAAACGTCTCTTCTGTTTCTGTGCTTAATGAGCCACCTATAGCAGAGACACACACACACACACATAGAGTTACCACCTCCACACGTTGTCCTTGTTTCACATCTGATACTGAACAGTTTTAATCTGCTCCAGTGATGGATGTAAGCGCTGCCAAGTGCTTGGACTAGTCTTCAATTAGCATAATGAGTACATTAGATAATGAATCAGAAAATCAAGTACATTTTGTATAGTGTCTCATGGCATATTATTGTTGAAACTACACTCTAGTATTATATTTATTTTTTCAGAACATGGA
This sequence comes from Sebastiscus tertius, assembly GCA_916701665.1. NCBI lineage: Eukaryota > Metazoa > Chordata > Actinopteri > Perciformes > Sebastidae > Sebastiscus > Sebastiscus tertius. The sequence continues at coordinate 4,486 of CAKAOH010033227.1, forward strand.
GTCATACTAAAACAGGGTTTACTACCTCCCTTCCCATAGGACCACCTGCTCTCGCATGACCAACGTTTCATACAGGTCATTAATCCGACTCCATGATAACTGAGCTAACTCCCATCTGCTGATGAAGACCATGAGATGGGCCTAAAAGCTTCAGAAAAAAATTAGCGCACGGAACGTAATCTTTTGTCTTACTATATCATTTCAAATAACTTAGTGAAATTAAATAGTGATCAAAAATATATGACGTATCTCAGTGATTCACTTTGAAAGCACAATATTCATCCTACTGATGAGGAATCATGACCAAAGCGATGGTGGATATTTTGCGTTCTTAAAACTCAATGTTTCCACGTGACTATAATGCATTAAAATTGCATTCAGTGATATCAAAATCAATGTAGCAAACTACATGAGCTTATGTCAATGATGAGGTACAGTATGTTACATTTACAGTTTGAGGCAGAATAACAGTATAATAAGCGTAAAGGTCCCATGTGTAATTACTGGCCACCTGCTCCAATCAAATAGGGGGCAGCATTTTACCTCTACTACTGGGTCCATGCAACCTAAATTTACTGTCATCAGTTATAAAAACTACTAACAGCAGGGCAAGAATACGCAAAATCCAAGCGAACTGTTGCTCATTTCAGTAGATATCTCTGCAACAACATAGGCGACTTTGACATAATGTCAACACCGTGACCTCTTCACATTCTGCTGATAATATCAATTAATTTTTTGAATGTTTTAAACTAAAAGTCTGTCCAGATGTTACACATTGCACCTTTACATTCTAAGATTATCAACATTAAAAAGGACAGTAGATGTTACAGATATTCCTCCAAATAATTGCGAGTGTCCTACCATTATGGCAGCTGTACGTCCACACACGATGGCCATCGTATCGACATCTGCATTTCAGGATGTTATTGGTGTAGTCTGACTCGGGTACCTCATAGTTTGGATTAATTACTATCTGTGAGAGGAAGAACATGAACAAGTCAGGGATTGCTAAATATGGCTGCAGTGTGTAGATAACTTCGCTCTTTATTTAGAGAAAAAAAAAACAATGGAATGTGGGAAACATTACCTGGAAAATGTAATCTCCAGGTTTGAGGTCAGTTATGTCGATCCACTGGCAGTCGATGTCGTGCCTGTAGGTATCCCAGCAGCCCACAGTGATACCCTGCTCTCCGAAGTTAGCACATTCATACCTCTTTTCAATACCTGCAAGACATTACAACATGAAAAAAGAAAATGAATGCATGAATTGATTTTTGTGCAGAATTGGGGGCAACAGAACAAGCAGGTGTTCACCATAACAACAATATGCATATCTGCAAACACAGAGCAACATTTGCATTTATTTGTAATTGTGTTTCTGACCAACTGATGAGTGCAGTACAACAGTCCCTACTGTATATATAAAGTTTATATATATACAGTATATCCTTTATTTAACCAGGTAAAAAACTCATTGAGATAAAAATCTCTCTAACAAGCAGGCAAATACAAGTCACACACCACAAATGAACGAGCATGACATCCAGTTTGTATAACAGCTATAATGCACAAACAAGGTTGAGGAGAGCAGGGAACCAAAACGTTGCAAGTTGCAAAGTTGCAGGCAAAACATTGAGCGTCAGGTGCTAAAGCTAAAGGAACTCACAGTAGGGTGATAATTCTCTGTGGGTTTGTCACTGTGACACCTTTCACATTACATAGTCATCTGATCTATTCTTAAAATAACTAGAATTACCACCTCACGGTTGTATCCCTCCGCCAACCAGTCAGATTGTAGTTTACATCCATGTTTGTTCAAAATATCATCATTTTATCCTGTTAGACATTTGTGTTAAATTGTCATAATTAGCATATCAATTATTAAGTTATGGCCAAAAACGTGTTTGACCTTTGACCACCAAATTCTAATCAGTTAATCCTTGAGTCCAAGTGGACGTTTGTGCCAAATTTGAAGAAATCAAAGTAGGAATCCTATTTGGTTCTTACCTTCATCACACTCTGAGTCCTCCAGGCAAAAACTTGCTTTGTGTCCTTCTGCCACTTTGGTTCCATTGAGGGTGAACAGGTCATAGAGTGTAAACACCTCCATGCTGTGATAATGCCTGCGCACACAGATAGAAATGTAGTTTTACAAATCCGGCTCAAAATGGCACACAAAAATACAAGAATGGCACTTCTTGTTGCTGAAGAAAGAGCACAAACATTTTTTTTAAATATATTTTCTATATATCTATATATAGAGATATATCTATATCTCTCTCTCCCTATTGTGATTTTCTTTTTTTAATATACATATAGATATATATATATATCTATATGTATATTAAAAAAAAGAAAATCTCTAATTGGCATCTGCAGTCACAACATTTCTTTTAACTGGATTTTGGCCTGATGTGCTCCCTCAGGTTCTGCCACTCAAAGGTCTGACATGTGGAAGGCTGGTAGCTGTGTGAAGCTGCCAACAGTGAACTGTTCCTTCAGCCAACACAGGAACCACAAAAAATGTGGGCTTTTTTGTATAGTAGCTATAGCTTAACAGCACACAGCCAATTACAGGGCAGCAGAACGTATGGAAGAAAAAAGAAAAACTGCTCCAGAAACATGATGGGGGGCTGAGCCATCTCTCTTTCTGTCACTTAATAAGTTTAATTTGAGACATCATTTCTGAATCAGTCAAATGTCCTCTTCTGCTATGTGGTTTACAAAAGACTTTATGCTTGTGATTTATAATTGAAATTTGATTTATATGTTTCTGGAATATAAAACTCGTTACAACTGCATCCTGCATGATAAATGTCCCATGCATTTCAGTAGTCTCATTGTTCTTTGAGTAGGATTGCACTAGTGTCCTTTAAATGATCCTATCACTCCAAGTATATAATGGAAATATTTTATTAATAGTGAGTAGTTATTGTCCCCTACACACCACCAGATTGTCTTTCTAGTGACGGTAGAAAAGAATAGACATAACCACTGGATATTGTCTGAATGTACATATATTCACCATCTGTCTGAAACGCTTCGTTATAGCGCCTGTCTCTTTAAGACCCCAGTCTGCTCTGATTGGCTTGCAAGAAAAAATATGGTGCACCTTTGCAAAGGAAGTTCTCAAACTGTGGGCGGTATATTCTAATGATCCTGCATGTGACATAGGAAGGGGAGCCACATCTGAACAGCTTGTTGAATCACGTGTTTTCTAATCTAGACAGCCCACAATAAACTAACTGGGTTGTTTTATTATATCACGATATGTCCCCTTGAAATTAACAAGATATGACGTGTTCATTAGTGAGCTTTAGAGGTGCTGGTAGGCGTAATTTTGAACTTTGTAGAAAGCCAGGATCTTTATGCTAAGGCAGGCTAATCGCCTCCTGGCTCCAACTCTGTACTTAACAAACAGACAGTTTTATCATCCATCTCTCGGACAGAAAGCACTCCTATTTCCATAATTATATTTCCCAAAATGTTGAATATTTGAGTTTTGGCACACAATTTCAACACTTTGTATTAGCAAACACATGGTCTGGCTCTGGTGTGCAGTAAATTAAAAAAGATTGCTACTGTGGAATTCTCATTATGGTGAGATCTGGGATGAAGCTCAAAGGACATAATGAAAGCGTGTAACACTGACCTGTGACACTCGTGCCACACCCAGGAGTGTCTGCCAGCTTTGGGCCGGAAGTCCGACTGGCCGTTGTTGTGGATTTGGGAGGAGAAGCGCAGCAGGCGGCGGTACGTGTTGGCCGGCGCCTGGCTGGCGGTGGAGGACAGACAGTTCTCCTCGTGCGCACACTGCAGCATGAACATGGGCCGGTCCTCCATGTAGGTGGTCTGCTCCACCGCTTGAGGGTTCAACACCAGGTCAGGAGCCGCTGTGGACAGGAGGATGAAAGAGAAACCACAGAGAAGCAGAGACAGAGACAAACCCCATTTAGAAACATCGAGAAATGGCTCTGTCATTGGCAAAAAAAAGCCCCAAAAAAAAGCTCTAAAGTAAATGAGGTGTTTCTGATTCAAACTGCAGAGCCCTCTTGTGATTCAGGAGGGATATTGGAGTGCCAGTTATGCAAACCTTTCTCCGAGGCAGAGCCTCTCCAGAGGTAGAAATCATTTCATTTGTTGAATTAAAACTCAATGTGAAGAGCAGAAGAGTCGAAGCTTGAACGTGTGAATTGACAAATTGAAGCCAAAGGCTCTCGTCAAAGTATAATTACAAAATTGAAAATGCCTTTCCTTCTTTCTTTCCTTTTTCATCATGACCATATAACATTTGACTGATTTGTAGGCTCGTTTCTGACATTCAAAAGCATTCACCAAACAACAACAACATATGAATTAGGGTGAGCTTACTCTCGGAGCAGGAGACTCCGGCGGCGTTGCGTCCGCCTCCTTTAGCACAGCTCAGGTGAGCTCCGTGGTGCAGGCAGTGGGAGAGAGACATCTCAGTACCAGAGCAGCGAACGCCACTCATCACCACGGGGTCGGCACTCACCGCTCCCGGCCAATACCAAGTCTCCTGTTGAGAAAACATGAGTCATGGTTCACAGCTGACATCACCAGCTCTGGTATAATGCACTATGATGGACTTGTAGAAGTGGAAGAAGCCTTTAAAGCTGAATTGTAAATGCAACTTTTTGATTAGATTTCACCATAAACACTTATGTTTGATATCACATGTGATACCGACCTAGAAAAAAACATAGATATAATCCATTCACTTCACATATGATCACAGCTAGTTGTCTTTAGAAGTGAACGGTTGGAAGATGCTGCAACATAAACGTGTGGGAGGATTTCACTCAACAGATGCCTGCAGTGAAACCTTATATATTAAGCTCCGTGCTTATACTTATTTATTATTTCTGCAGCAGTGTTGGAAGAAATATTTCAGGTATTTTACCAGCATCTGAAAATACTCCATTATAAGTAACAGTCCTGCATTTAAAATGTAAAGTACTGAGGTGTTATCTGTAATAATGTACTTATAAAAGTAAAGTAAATGTCTTCATTATGCTAAATAAACCCTTTGTGTGTCTTTATTATTATTATAAATCACATCAATGGATTATTATTACTAATGCATTAATATGGAACTAACAGGGCATCATATTACAGCAGATTATATATCAGGCTGATCACATGTTGTAGATGATGATAGATGAAAATCTGTAAATTAACTATAGTTGTGAAATACATGTAGTGATTTTGTAATCCAATAGGAAACCAAACGTACACACAGAACCGTCTGCTACCAAAGAAAAGCTCTGTACTGTCTGGATGTATCACTGTGATGATGCCATGTTTTTGAGGATAGTGTTCACAGTGCTACCATGAGTTGTTGTGAAGGAAAGGTGATTCTCTACATTGACCACTAGAGGGCACACCCTATCCTTTTATATCCACATCCTAAATGCTTCACCGGCTGGATAAGCACATGCACTTTAACTTGTCACTTTGAGGGCATGAGTCATCTGGTTGCCCTTTTGTATGTATTGTGTGGTTACTGTATTGTTATTGTGGCAGCATGTTTTGTTGTGTGTGTTATGTGATTATATGTTTTGTCGTTGAGCACCAAAACAGATTTCTAATTAACTCTGGCCATACATGATTGAATCTGGAATCTACATCATCATATATTGTATTGATGTATGATTGTATTTTGTTTTACCATACAAGGGCTGTTGCAACTTATGTTCCTATGACTAGGAATATATTAATGAGTAATGTTGCTGCCAGATGAAGATGTGAGCCTGACATAATACACATAATACAGGAAGTGACACAGTAAATGCAGCCGTATGACAACAGACAGTCCGTCTCACCTCCGTCTCAAGGTAAACCTGACATTCTTATAATCAGACAGAAAACATTATTTTTTTAAAATTCCACTCATAAAGCTCTGCTCCTCATTCCACAGCTCTGCAAACTCTTTCAAAGTAGGATTACTGTTATTGCAATACTTTTTAGTGTACTTTTAAACATAACACGGCAACGATGATAGTTGTAGTTTTTAGACTGGCAGACAATGTGCAACCTAACCTTGAAAAACAAATTGCAAACTGTACTTTTGCATTTGAATTTGATTTATGTCCTGATTTTAGCTCGTTTCTAATGAAAATTAAAAAAAAAAAATCATAATCCCACAATTGCGTCAGGCCTCTGCTGTGAAATCTTTCAAATTCCACCACTATAAAAAATAACCATGATTAAGGTAATTTCATTTTCACTAGAAATGAGCTCAAAATCAGGACATAATTCAAATTTAAATGCCAAAGTGCTTTCAACTGATACGCAGCTACATCATCTGTAAGAAATGATTGGTTTACGTTTAACACTCTAAAGCCTACATAGACAAAGAAACACCTGGACAGAGCTTTTTATTTTTGTCAATTCTGAGCTCATTCTTTCAATCAGTGTAAAGTGTTATACATCATATGATTCAGGGGAACCTATTCTTTCTTTCGGGTCCAGTGATAAGTGACCATCATGCATTACCTTTGTGTGAGCATACCATATTTGACATAAAAAAAAAAATGTTCAAAATGTCAAAAGTTGTATTAGGTGAGTTACAGACCACACCTGTCTTCAAACTTGGCCTTCTTGGTTCCAAAGTTATTAAATGTTTTGTAGAAACATGTCTAGCGTAGCATCTATGGTATGTTGGATGCTTTCAGCTGATATGGAGCTACATAATTCATAGGAAACGACTGGATTACTTTTAAGGAAAATGGAGACACAGAGAATGAATTTTACAACAATGAGTCAAAAGTATGAATCAATAATTGATTCGGTTTCAATAGAGAGACGTTTTAAGGAAATCAATATCTGTTTGTAAACTCAATACAACTATGAGATCTAGAAAAAAAATTAGTAACTTTGACACGTGAGCTACAATGAAAATCAGGGTTAAATGGAACTTTCCCTGCTGAAGATCCCGTGTTCAGATTTGTACAGTCTAGGTTTGACAGACTGGAAGAACATTAACACAACACATGCCATTCGTTGGTTTTGTTCTTAGATATTTACTTTGAAAGGTTGTAACTTTTGAACTGAAGGAGCTAAAATAAAACCTGGAAAACGTACCTGGAAAGCGTTGCTGGCGAAGCCCAGGCCCAGCTGTCTGCAGACCACCATGGCCTCCATGGTTCCCCAGCTCTCACTGCACACCGTCCCCCACACCAGAGACCCATTCCTCTCCATCAGCACCTCCACACGGCCCTCATAGGGGTTACGACCTCCACTCAGACGCAGCTATGGACATGAAAACCACGACAGAGGCACCGATTTAAAAGGCGAAACCCTCACTGTTACATCAATGTATGGCTGTTTTTTATAACATTATTAAATGTTAAAGGGGGATTGTTTTATGTTTTTTTAAGTAAAGATACATTTGGTATCAGGTAATAGTAACATGTTACTGCAAAGTAACAAACAGCATACGCGACAAGTAAACTTGCGATCAAATTGAATGCAACCAATGATTCTAAGGTTTTGGAAAAAACTTTAAAAGGTACTAATGCATGATGGGTATAATAAAACTACAAGGCTGCACAAAATAAATGCAGTAAAGAATGCTGAAAAAATTAAAATATATAGTGAAAATGATCATTATTAATGTAAGAAATTTACAACACATTATTCAAAATGAACAAAATAAACATAAAGCAGCTCAACAATCAGCTATTGATGATTGTGATAGAGATATACTGTATATGATGTGCAAAATATCCTCACGTATGTTACATTAAGGCGTCTGCAGAAGGCCATACACATGCATTAAAGACATGGAGAGACAAATGTAGCCTCTAAAAACTACACAGTTGGTGTTTCTTTGTTTACTGAAACGAAACACTGAGGCTCACCGACTCCTGGAAGCCCATCGCAGGAACGTTACATCTGACGGCTGCATCCTCCTCGTGGCTGCAACCGAGAGCCTCCTTGTTGAAGAAACACTCTGTGATGGACTTCTCAAATCCAGAGCACTGCACCTCGTTCATATGGACCGGGCCCATACCTGAAAGACAGAAGGAACTGTTTCCAAAAAGATGCTTCCCACTGAAACCGAGAGCGAAATGCAAACGGTTATTATGGCCGAGAGATGTCGGTGTTGTGTCTTGATTTCATGTAATTTCACCAAAAATACAGCTCTGGTGTACAATCTAAAAAAATAAAGGAATAGTTCAATTTGCTTTGCTTAGCTTAGCATAAACACTGGAAGCAGTGGGAAATCAGCTAACCTGGCTACCAGCACCAGGAGGCATGTCATGGAATAAAGTCATTATGATAGAGGTTCATGGAGGTTTGTTTTTCTCCATGAAGGGTTACAGAGAGCCACTGATGAGAAATCATGATGGAAAAATGATTTTTGGAGAAGGAAACCCTCTGTTTCAACATTTTCCATGTCTAATGTTACTGGAATGTGCAGCATGTGTCTGTTTATGAAACAGGAAAGAGCTCTTATACAGAAGTGCCATGCTGTATGGGGATTCTTTTTTACCAGTTATTAGTAGAGAAAAATGTACTTTTTCCATAGTACATCCTGATAACAGATGAGCTAGGGCTTTAAAACACTATATACCACAGGGTAGATATCTGCTGAGTGTGTAATTTAGAAGTCAGCGACACACGGTGGTGAGTGGGTCCCAACTTCCAAACCTGTAAAACTCTCCATGCAGCCGTTGTTAGAACCCTGCTGGAGACCATAAAGTGGAGACCATAAAGTGGAGACCATAAAGAGAGACTGCTCGGAGTGAAGGCCTCCATTAGAAAATAACTAGTCAATACAAGGAGGGGTCTTCTTCTTCTTCCTCTTCTCCAAACCCTCAGGAAGCACAATCTTTGCCATGGACACTTTCAAATTCCTGTTTATTACAGTTTGGGTCTTATTTGTGTAGTTTTGGACCATCTTTTCTAGCAGAAACATGGCAACATGACCACAGCAAAGCCCAACGGGGCAGGAAACACGAGTGTAATTATTGCTATAAGTTATACGACTCAATACGTAAGAAAACAGAGTTTTCTTAAAAGTATAAAACAGTCCAACAAATGGTGTCAAGAAGTGTTTTGTCAGAATATTTGCAGTGACCCCGGGGCTTCCCTCTCCAGTTCCATCCTCTCGTGTCACTTCTGGTTCCAAAAAACCAAGATGGCAACGGTCAAAAGGCCAAACGCGAGGCTTCAAAACAGTATGTCCAAAAACCAACGTGTGACGTCACGCTGACTACGTTCACTTCTTATATACAGTCTATGATTTACACAAAGTAATGGGATAGAGGTTTAAGTTTCAGTACAGACACTGTTCTCTGTCCACAGTCCAGCTGAGCTATAGGGGCTTGACTTATCTCCTTTTTCCCCCAGTGAGAAAGATATCTGACTTCATACCAGCTCAGGAACGGATTCCTTATCCTCACAGGCCTTGCATAACGTAACTAATCCTGTTCCACCGAGCTAAATCACGTTTACCATCAGGTCTGGGAGTTCATGAGACTCTGCTCAGTGGCAAGCTGCGGTGACATGAGGAGGAACGCTTTAGGGATAGAATTGCTGCCTGAAATGTTTGGGATCTGTGGTTTTGCCTCCCAGTCATAACCTTCCATCCTGTGCCATGTAGGCAATAGGCCTATACATGCACAGTTGTTCCAGCAATAAAGACTGTCATTGTGAGCTCATGGGGACTGTTTCAGGTCTACTGTGTACTTAGTCCAGGCTGTTGCTGCTCACAACCCATTTCTTTATGTTTTTTTTTTTTTTTTCCCATTGCAGCACTCTAGCCTAAATTAGGCACATTTTAATGCCGTAGTTTCAATCAATTAACACTTTAAAATCCATATTCCCTTGAAAAAAGACTTGTTTCTTGCAGAAATAACAGAAAACGTAAAGTATACCTTGTCCAAGGCGGCCTCCAGACAGGGCCTCTATGGCCGTACCGAAGCCCAGCTCTCGACACACCACGGTGGCAGACAGCAGGGTCCAGTGATCATCACATATGGTGCCCCACTCTCCGTTTTTCAACACCTCCACTCGGCCCTCGCCTACGATGGCCCCTCCACGAAGACGAACCAACGGTTGCTGCAAAGGAAAAAACGGAGACACTGTAAAACACGTCACTGTTAAAAAGCTGTAATGTTCAAATAGTAAAACCACATATTCTGGTTCTTTATAAAATAACTAAATAAGCCGAGGCAGCAGACTGGGTGGCTTCCTGTTTTATACAACATAGCTATAAATGTGGTTCTCCCGTGAACTGTTTAGACAAACTGGAAGTGTTTAATTTTACAAGTAAACACATTAGTAGCAGTTTAATCTGACGCACGGCTGTTGGTATTCACACAGTAAAGCCCAGAGGTCTTAATGTGTGCGCTTTTACACATCCTCCACATATACTGCCGTTAACAGGAAAGGTGCAGTGTTGAAGATCTGGGCACTCTTTTAGTTTAAAACATTCAAATAGTGAACTAACATTATCAGCAGAATGTGAAGAGGTTACATGTGTGTGTTGATGTGTTGCAGAGATATCTACTGAACAAGTCATGTCTGATTCCAACTTTTCACTGCTTTTCTGGCTTTTAAAATAAATCATTCTAATAATGAATGCAACGTATTGTTTTGGACAGTAATTTCAGAAAATCACCTTTGTAACAGGCATTTCCACTACTTTATCAAATCTACAGATATAGTTTTTCTTTGGTAACCAACTCAAGTCATGAACTTAGTTATTAAGTCCAGTCATGGGCGCCGGAAGTAGGGGGGCCAATGGCCTCTTGGCCTCACTTTACGGCCCTGTCCCACTTTCTTTTTAAAGGTCCCATATTGTAAAGAGTAAGATTTTCATGTCTTTTATATTATAAAGCAGGTTTAAGTGCTTTATAAATACTGTGTAAGTATTGAAGCGCTCAATATAAAGAGAAATACACACAGATCGTATTCAGAAATTGTGCGTTTCAAACAAGCTGTTAGTATTTCTGTCCATTTGTGATGTCACAAATATACCATTACACGGTTTTAAACGCAAACATTCTAAATGTGTCCCAGTTTATTCCCGGTTGCAGTGTATGTTAATGACATCAGCTGACAGGAAGTAAACATGGACCCAAACTGTTGCCAGGCAACGCAATTCTGTTGTAATTCCGTTGCAATTCTGTTGAAATGCATTAAAATGGAGAATTTCAGACAGAGGGTAAATACAGGTATATTCAGGCAGACAGTATGAGGAAAATAAAGGTTTGTTTTAACATTACAGCATGTTAACATGTTCTAGTAGAAACATAAAATACAAGTATGAACCTGAAAATGAGCACAATATGGGACCTTTAAGGTTGAGAATCACTGTTTCCCTGCAAATGCCCCTATATTGAGTAACGGTAAAAAAGACATTTCAATCATTCCACCCCATGCATGTACAGACTGGAGGGTGTCAGAAGTGTTTTTTTACACTATGTGTAAGCGTATGCTGTGTGACTTCTTGCCATCAGCATTCATAACCATATAACCTTTATGATTAAATTGTTTACTAGAGCACCGAGTTCTTCACAGATCTAGTTTCTTAATTTTGCTCTCAAAGTGCTCCAGATTGATGCATTTAACTTTAATATGTTCAAAATTTTCTTTCGGGGGAGCACCACACCACAGTCTCTAAAAAATCCTGTGGGGAAACACTGTATTACGTCATCCAACACTACCTCCACCCCACCACTTCAAAACTCACTCCGGCACCGCTGAGCCTCCTCTCGTCTTCACTACTGTGAGGGTCTATTTTCTTGTATTTTAAGAAGTTTACTCTGCAGACTTCCCTGTTGCTGGCTTTGTTAAATCTCTGGCTTTCTGTTAAGGATTCCTGTTTAGGATTGACATCCAAATCCTTCTAATTACTCCCAAAGCCTTCAACAGTTTTGCTCCACTATATATCAGCAGGGATGGGAAACCAGAACCGGTTCCAGTTGAGAACCGGTTCCAAATTGTCTGATCCAGTGGAACTGTGTGTCTCCAATTCCTTTTATTGATGCATGTTTTTCTGACAGTTGCGTGTAGGGCTGCCACGGGAGCTTTGGCAGTAATCAACAGCGAATATTTGAAGCTTCGGCCGGAGGTCTGATGTCAAACTCTTGCAACAAACAGGTGTCATGGCAGAGAGGAAGAAACGGTCTAAAGCGACAATGAGAGAAAATAATAAAATATGATTGAGCAGTGTATTGTATTTAATGTGTAATCAGTGTAAAAGTCAAAGACATCGATGTACTTTCCCTCCAGCTGTCAGGTACTTTCATCAGACAGGAGGAGTCAGCTGTGTTTCTTTTTTTCCAAATGGTAAATATCTGGTTTTAGGATAGAATTCCTTTGAGTCAGACTTGTTTAGTGTGTTGGAAGATTTGGGATGTGTCGTGCAGCACGCTCTCCCAGCTGGTGCACCGCTGTGGAACGTGACAGAGAGCAGGCAAGCTCAAACCTCACACTGGAATGTGAACAGAGTCACAGACAGAGTTCATGTCAGCGTAGCGGAGCTCTAAACATTGTTAGTATCTCCTGGCTTCATTTGAAAGTTGTTGTGGTTGTTTACAGACTGAGTGAGTTTCATATCCCCAGGACAAAATAAAGCCTATTTTAGTCTGCTATCGGTGGGAGTGAGAAAACATCCCTCTTTTAGCCACTGGGGAGGACAAAGGTCAGAATCAGGAAGACAACAGCACCTGTAGAGCCAGTAGGGAGTAAAAGAAGTGAAGACTTACTAAGAAAAAGTTTCTGTTTCACAAAATCAAAAGGCTATATAGTTTCTTTGAGCCTCATGCATACATGCGATTATTTTTGCACACATACATCCAAGCATTACACACACACATGACTGCTGAACAGGTCATTCCAATAACCATGGGCATTAATCTGCTGCTATACCATCCTCCACTCTCTTCTGGTTCCAGGCTTTCCACCAGGTTTTGGAGCCTGGCTGCAGAGATTTGCTCTCATTCAGTCACAAGAGCATCAGGGAGGTCCAACACTAAAACTGGACAATAAGGTTCCAGTTCATCCCAAAGGTTTCGGATGGTTGCCTCATATCAGATAGAACACTCTGTTTCCATCTTCAGTCTGACGTTGCCTCCACTCTGACTGATTTCTGTAGGGGGGGATTTGACTTTCCCTAAACAATCTCAAGACCAAAGTATTCACCAGCGTCTAACGTCAGCTTAAGTCGATACTGATGGGTAGCCATGCCAACATACTGCTTTTGCCGGAGTTTGGAGCGGAGTGAAGTAAAAACAAACTATGATGCCAAGCAATATTGAGAAGACATGGCGTCTAACAGCTTGACAATGGCGTCACACTCTCCCCTCGACGTTCATTGGATCGACTGCTTGTTCAACTGAGAAACCGCTGTTTCGTGTCAGGATGCCAGATGGATCAGTGAACTCGGTGGAGTGGGCAGATTCAGAGGTGTGACCAGTGCAAGTTGGATGGGGTTCCAAACAGGGAAACCATTTCCTTCTGGACCTGGCAGTGCATGGGGTGGGGGTGGGGGGAGGGGGGTGGGGTGGGGGGAGTGTATTGTCATGTTGAGGCAGGTAAGGGTCTTCCTCAAACTGTTGCCTCAAAGTTGAAAGCACACTATTTGTTTGAAATAGCATGCTTCCCTTATCTTGTAATGAGGTTCTCTCTTGGTCCAAACCAGACCAAACTGTTATCTGCATGCACTGCACAGCTGATGAACAGCTGAACAGGAAATTAATTAATGTGGAAGGAAGGTTGAAACATCATCAGATAATGTCTGACAAAGGCAAATATAAAAAATAGCAGACACTTAACCGGCACAGCACCAAATCCCCAAATAACTCTAGCATGTGTGAGGTAGTTTCAAATGTGATGTGACGACTTTTCATGAAGAGTAAGTCCCTCCAGAGAATGTAAATTACAAAAACTCATGAAACTCAGTCTGAGCTGTCAACTATCTACCTCACAGTGCTCTTTTGGAGGGCTTGTTTGCACCACATCTTGATTTTCCAGATTTTTTACTGAATAAATAAAAACTGTGTTCAGTTTTTCAAGCACCTATATAGTGTAAAATGTGAAAACGTTTTTCCTTGCCCTGTCCCAAGAATTTTACTACATCACGTCATCTTTGAAACCCCAAGATAGCTGTAGTTCATTATGATGAGAACGGAGTGTCCACAGCAGCTACAGCTGCAGTTCACAAAGTGACACCGAACGCCAGCGTTGGCTCGTTGTCTAACCAAAACACTGAACGCTGGCTAGAATGGTCCTCCCATCTACGTTAGAGCCAGAGAACTGAACTGAAGCAGTGCAGCTATTTCTTCTATCAGCTTTGTTTACCATTTCAGTTTATTGACACCATCCAGACAGAAGACAGTTACAATGGCTCATTATATGAGGACGAGTGTATGTCAGGTCATACATCATATCCATTCTAACTCTGTCAACCAAGACAAAACCAGCCGGCCGCCGTGAGCGTGAAACGAAAAAAGTGAAAAACGTTGGAGGGTCTGCGTGGATACGACCTGCACCTCCCATTTTAAATCCAGAAGTGGTAAACACTACGCATACAGTAAAGTATGGAAACACTTTGGGTTTCACACATTGTAGAAAAAGCAGAGCTAGACATCACGGCTAAAGCTGCATGCTAACTCCGTCACGGACAGGAAACGTTATCGTATCGCGGTAACGTGCGGTCGAGCCGGCCATCTCCGTGGTCAAATGGTTCGACGCTACAACTGTAGAGCACCCATATACTGACATTTATGTTAAATGCATTCAAACGGCCCCGATGGAGCTGACCAGGGATGTATAAAGAGAACGGAGCTAACGAGAGAGCTAGCGGCCACCTTGGAGAAGTTAGAGGAAGTATACACGTGTGACTACCTCCGGTTTTCAAAATAAGGTGTTAACAAGGGGAACTGTATATACAAAATACATATATATGGAAATAAGATTGATTGGATTATATTAACCAGAAATATAAATCATTACATGTCCACCACTAATATGTGAGGGAAATGTCTTTATTCTGTGATTTTTGGGTTGCTGGAAAAAAAATAATAAATAATTCCTGAGAATGACTGATATATTTGACTTCAGGACATCTCTGACTACACACATGCTGAAAATCAAACATTTTTATTGGATTAATTTAGAGATTTTCCAAAGTAAAAGTCCCTTGGAATAGATGTGTAAGATTCAACTTTTTTCCCACGGTCTAGTGTTAAAAAAGTTAACAAAAATCCCAATGAATCGCAATATCGAATTGTAATATTGAATTGGCACCCAAGTATCGCGATAGTATCGAATCGGGAGATAGGTGTATCGTCCCAGCCTTATACGAATGTACTGAAAGTTCAATTCTTTTTTGTGTCTGAGTAAAAACTGTAAAAGCCCCAGTCTTAGTTAGTGGAGGACAATAGTAAAATGAATCATTGTGTCACTAGTCGGGTGTTTGTAGATGAACTTTAGAGTAGACGTTACCTCTTGTCTAAAGGCCTTCCTGAATCCCGTCATGGGCGTTGGGGCGAAGTCTTTACCGGGCACGCAGCTCACCACCACAGGCAACCCTCCATCACAGGTCCCATTGGACTTCGGTGACACAGCCTGGCCCAGTTTACAGCTGGACAAATGGGCTTCATTACCAGTGCAGTTGACAGCGTAGTCCCAGTATGAGGGCTTCCTCCGACGAGCAAACATCCTAAAAATGGAGAAGTAAAGGATATTAATACAGTCTTTGAGTTATTTGGTTGGTTATTTCATTTTCAACTGGGTATATCAAACACACAAAAAAAGCTGATAAACCGAATGTGCACAACTTTCCGAGCATAGCTGACAAACAAAGTTAGTCGCTGAAGAGCCAGATATTTTCCTCAGGAGTTGGTGGAGACCAAAACCGAGCTAAAAGAGAGAGAATATTGGACTTGTGTATGCGGGATGTGCAACACATGTCTAACACGTTAGCGGAACAATTTATAAGGCTGTATGGCAATCAAATGTGTGATGTTCATTTTGTAATGGAGTTCTGTGACCAAGTGGCAAAAAAAGTAATACACATGAAGGTTTATGTCTGTAGTCTTTTCTCAAATCATTTTAATATTTTTTTTTTTGTCATTTCAGGCAAGTACCCTGAGAAAATAGGATTACATTAACTTGCTAAAGGGCACTTCATTAACAGAACTGCGGTTGAAATTCTAGAAAGATCTACCGTTCGAGACAATTATCAAGATTTGGAGTGAACTTATTAAACTTATCACAATGCTTTATCTCGACACCATAAAACCAGACGAGGGCAATGCCATTAGCACATTGTATAATTAATACCACAAGTGAAAGGTTAGCTAACAGCTGGAGAGTTCACACTCTTCCATATGAACTTGAACAAACTGGGGTTAATGACACTCTTTCAGGCCTGCTGGGGATTCTAATCTCTTCTTCCCCGTTTATTAGTGCGCCCGTATTATGTATTTAATGAGCCTCATTTGCAGAGCAGCATGCCCTATCCTTGTGTCTCATGTCTGAGGTGTACGTGAAAAAGAAATGGAATAAAATGGGACAAGCAGCATTTGTTTTTCATTTGGGAGCTGGCGAGAGGGACGCTGCAGACTGGAAGCGATCCACGGCTAATGACACGGAGACTAATGTCCTCTTAGCTGACTCGCTAACATTAGCTACTGGTACGTCACATTTGGAGAGGGTGTGAACCTCGTGGCTTCATTGTGTCCTCTGGAGTGCTTTATGCAGGAGGGATGAGCATTTCAAGCAAAAATACTATTCAATCATTATTCAAAGTGTCTCTCACAAGTCTCCCAACTTTATGGAAGTGCATCATCACTATAATTAACAATAATAATTGATATAATAATTGACACTACTATAATAATATTCTGGGTTAAAACACTGAATACTTTTTGTGGCATTAAACAACATGACAATCTCCAACTTAGAAAGCTCTACTGTAAACACACATTACAGGGAACCACAAATTGTTCACTTCCATATTTAGACATTTGGATTTAAAGCCGGCCATTGTGAAGCTAAACTACACAGTTACAAAACTCAGGATTATGAAACAGCGGCAGCACTTGGCTCCGTGTCACGGCCGTTTCAAAACGAAAGCCTGTAAAAACACATGTTTCGTAAGGCTGAAAGCAAGAGCGGACTGACACGTAGATGGAAAGTTAGGGAGCCGTCGGACTCTGCTGTGGTTACCTAACGCAGAGGAAACTTCCAGCCCAGGAACAGACAGTAAATTCAAGGTTATGGTTGAGTGTTGGATGGTTTATGGTCGGCCGTGATTAACCTGTGGCCGCTTGGCTGCACGTTTCCTCATGTAAGCAAGATTTAGATCCCTCAGTAGTCGCTAACGCATTACGACAGCTTTGTGGAACGCACTGATGTTGGATATACAGGAGTCACGTTGGGTTCAATGTATTATTGAATATTCATAGATAGTAACTTTATTAATCCCGAGGGAAATTCAAGTTTCCAGCATCACAGTTCCATAGTGCAAAAACATGTTAGTAAAAAGGCAGTAAAAAAAGTCAGTAGTGCAAAGTACAAAAAAATATACCAGATATAAAAATACAAGGAGAAGAAGAAAACTGTTAAAACTGAATATAGTGCAGGGTAACAGCTGTGATACACGACTATTAAAAA